>JAWWMK010026840.1:0-15420 GCA_035047105.1 Galeopsomyia nigrocyanea
GCTCCATCAAATGCATTTATTTACTCAGGCTTTGTCGGGCTACTAACAATTATTTTCAACAATGTGATACATGTTTTCGATGTATTTTTTCATGTAGAATACGATGGTGTCATCGGTTTTAGCGTAGGAATCGCCACAAAAGCGCTAGGATCGAAAATATGTATTAGTTACCGCGAAAATCGCAAAATTTTGTCATTACTTTTAGGACTTCAGCAAATAATAAAAAAAATAGCTATTTTTCTATGATGTGGGCACATTTTTTTCGATTCTACACACCAAATAGTTTATAAAAATGGCTTCCGTTAGTGCGTGCCCCTCATATGAAAATTCGGACAAACGGTGCCGAATTATGGCAGTTTTTTTGTGGAATTGCTCATATGTTCGAGTGATTTCAGTGAGATTTGTTACTGTTGATATTACGTAATTATATAGTTAATAAATGCAAAAGTATTACTTCCACTGCAATTGCGTTTTTTGATCTTTCAATATTTCAAAGCCTATTTTTGTTTATCATTTTAACCTTTCACACGAGCTAACAATCAAATTCAATGTCACTTTTTCTAGCATAAAATGTCAAACTGAAGAGTTAAAAAAAAAGAATTTGGTCGAAAGTGAATCGCAAACCTAGGGTAGATCTTCCGCGCAAAAAGGGGTAAAGAAAAAAAATTCATCGAGAAAACAAGCTTTGCCTGAAAAAAACACGACCCCGACAGCTTGTGCTCTCAGCCATTCTGTCTGTCTATCGCACTCGAGAATTTCCTCCGATTTTTTGGTCCGGCCAAAGGATTCGAATTGAGTTCGAAAAAGTCAAAGAAAGAGCGCACAGTTTCCTCCTCTGTGTACGCGCGTGTAGCTCAAGCGTAAAAAATATTCATTCATAATCGCCTCTGCGCGTTACGTAAATATTTTGTGTGCGTAGTTTATCTCGAATATCAATTAATATGTATCGTACATAAACCAGTACAAACTGGATAATGAATCTATATTGTTTTTTTTCTTTTCGTAGTTCATTTTCGATCAGTCGCATTCGGACTGTTTCAGTAAAGAACAATGATGAACGATGGCAATTAGCGATAATTCGACAACGAGCGCGGCTTGAAAATTAATTAGGAAACGCTTTTTTTTTTAATCTTGCGCTGCAGCTTCGTCGTCGCAAAGAGGGCACACACACGCTCGAAAAGCCGTCAAAGTTATATACATATACGATCAATTGAAGAGAACGAGACCGTGTATATGTACATATACCATGCCGCGCCGACTCGCGATGTGGAGCAACTCGAGAGAAGAGATCCACCAATTATCTCTCAGAAACTCGGCGCAATGGGACGAGTGTGTGAAGGGAGAATGAAGAAAATAAGAAAGAGAAAAAAAGGGGAGGAAAAAAAAAACGATGCGAGATTGAGAATTATACGGCTGGATGCAATCTCTCGCGCGCGGGCCTGGAGAATAATTAAAAGGGAATTGTCAATTATACTTTTGAATTGGTAATTAGAGAGCTTTGTGGAATTAAATTTCGAGTGATGTTGAAAGAAAAACGATGGGTGGCTCAATTAGTACACAAAGGATTTGATGGCACATGAGAACGGTATTTTTTATTGAATTAACAATTGATATAAACGTAATTTCGAATGTGAAAGATGATATATAAACAAAGATAATTTTATGTACAAAACACTTATATTAAGTGTTGAAAGAAAAAACGACGCGGAAAGTCTTGAATAATTATTGGATCTGTTACAATATAAATAACCATATTTTTATCTATCAAGTTAGTTGACAGCAAACAAAATTTCCAATTTGAGAAGGCGCTAATTTTTACCTAACGAAATTATCCTTTAAAATTGTTTATTGAGGTATTGGGAATTGAATTTTAAGTGATGAAAAACCAATGCGTGGCTTTATTATTATCACAAACGGTGCAATCTAAAAACCGCATTTTTCTATCAAATTATAAGATAGGTAACACAAACGAAATTCCGAATTCGAAACATCAAACAACGATTATTCAATGCACAAAACACTCGATACTTTCTCATCGAAATCATCATTGTATCATCCAAAAAAAAAAAAAAACCATTCTCATCAAAGCCCCCCACAGAAGCTAATTCGCGGCGGGGAGAGAGAAAAAAAGCCAAATGGATCAAACACACAACAATGGTATACATAGCTGCTATACATGTATATCAGTAGCACAGCGGCAAGAGAGTGGGAGGCAAAAGAGAAAGGGAAAACACGCTCCTGGGTAAAGGGGGAGAGAGAAAGACAGAGAGAAAGCAGGTCTAGATGCGGTGAAAGCGCGCGGATCGATAGCCCGAGCTAGTACCGCAAGGTCCGTGCTTCTGCCGACAGACGCGCGTTTCTATATCCCCTCGGCGGATCCGCCGCTACACGAGAATCTCCAACACTCCCATCCGTGTGTTTTTGTTTTTCTGCATAAGCTACACCTTCTCACTCCGAGCTGTGAAAAAAAGGAAGTCAACTATCTCGAACTAGTGAAATATAAATCAAGTTCTGTGCTACATCAAAAGCACACGCTTTTCGTGAAAATGCAGTGCTGGATATAGTCAGCCGGTGCATCCACGGCGCAACGTAACTGGCGCAGACGGCGGGGCGCTCTCTGCGACTTTATACTCTCTCTCACTTGATGTGTCAGGTGCAGTATATACACACACTTGCTATCTATTCGTCGTATGTTTACGCACGTGGCGCTTTTTTTTTGTTGTTGCTTTTGCTCTCCTTCTGATTTCTCGAATCCTTTCAAGCGGATACTTTTTTTTTCGTCGTCGCATACAGCTCGCATTATTGGTCTTTTCACGCGGCGTGCACAACGAGCTCTGCACGGCTAAACGATGCTTTGAAGCTTTTGATGTTATACACTTCTATTTTTTTTTCTCTCGCGTAGGTCGATACTTTCAATGACGAGCTTTTTCTTCTTTTTTTTTTCTTTTATCGCGCGGGTGCAGGATACTTTTGTATTTGGGTAATTGGATTTTTGTCGGCGTGGAATTGTTTGTTGAATTTTTGTGGGATACGTATGAATGAAAACGTGGATTTTAAAGCTTTCATATTCATCGTATGATTATGAATATCAGTCTTATGAGCATCAAATGCAGAGTTGAATTGAACAATTATTTGCAAAGTTATGATTATATATTTATTTATAAATGACTTATATAAATAGAAAAATTAATATTATTTACATAATTTTCTATTTATTGGCAAAGAAAGGAAATTTTTGACTGCATCCACGGCAGTGAGTCGAGTAAAAACTTAACGAACTACGTTGCACACGAAAACTCGGGTTATTCGTCAACAAGCAATTTTAATTACATTCAGCAAAAAAAAAAAAAAAAAAAAAAAAAAAAAAAAAAAAATTGTTCTACCCCCTAAACTCCGTAGTGTCGAGCAAGAAAAAAAACATAACTGCTAGTTATTGTCAAGTAGATGCTGTGACGATGCGAGCAGCAGCAGCAACAACAACAAATTGAATTGAAACGTCGATGCGCAGGAGATAAGAGCGACGACGACGATGACGAGGCCGGAAAGTGGACATCTCGTGCTTTGGAATTAACGAACTCGCGGAAGCGTGAAGCCGCGATATGAAGAGGTTTGACATAAGCTGCGCGCGTTTGCCGCGTTTAGCCATCCTCGCGTCGTTGGTCATCTACGCCGGTTTGCTGTTCGTCTATTACCGGCGTTCTTTGCCCCTGAAAAACGACGACACCACGGCAACTACTGGCGCGACAATGAAAACCGCTGCTGGCGACGACAGCGATCCAATAATCGCTGGTAATGTCATGGAAAAGTTACTTCAAGAGTTGGACGATAGAAATCTTGACGAGGAGAATAATGGAGCTAGTCGCGTTGAAGTCAATGTCATCGGTGGTGGACGCAAGAGTCTCGAGGACTCGAAGAAATTGCTCGAAGGGATTTTTTACAAAGCCGACGTGGATAAGGACAGCTTGCTGGATATCAGGGAGTTGGCTAAGTGGATTCATGCGAAAATCATCGATCATATTGACAAAGCTATGAAGGATAATATTGGATTGTTTACCGCTATTGATAACAATCCGAGGAACGGTAAGACTATTCTACATTTTTGTGATTGAAGTTGTTCTGAAAATTTTAACAATTAATAATATTTTCATCGAATTACGAAAATTTTTACGTATAAAGCTTAAATGATAATCGAATTTCTGATACTGAATAATGCTTTTAATTGATTATTCGGAAATTCTTAATTAACACTGTGACATTTACACGCATTTGACATTACTATGCTGAAAGTGTCGCAAGTTGGATCGCGGAAATTCAAAACGGTACCGTGCTTCCAAAATGATAAGATATTCATGAACATGTAATATGCTTATACCAATTTTTTTACGATTGTTTATTCACGAAAATGAGAAATTCTTTAAAAACTTTATTACTATATTCTTCCACTTTATATTTAAAATAGCAATATTTTCAAAAATTGTTAACAAATCAGAAACAACAAAAAGACAATTATCTGTTCTGTCAACTACAGGTGAGATCTCGTGGGATGAGTACCACGCGCACTTTCTCCGTTCGCACGGCTTATCGGACAGCTACATAACGTCGCACGATAAGAGACATTCAGCTTTATCGCGACCTCTCAAGGAAGCCATAATGCGCGACAGAGCTCGCTGGACCGAAGCGGCACGCACGGATCCTGATAAACTTGCCCTCGACGAGTTTCTTGCTTTCACTCATCCGGAGAGCAGTCATCGCGCTCTTTTGCAGATGGTCGAGGATCTTTTTGAAAAGTTTGGTGAGTGTTTTGAAATGATTTTACAGGTATATGTAGCGATACGAGAGTCCGACGCTTGAATCTATTTTAGTCAAATTAATTGATTTAGATGTTAACTGCCCAAATCGATTTTCATTCCTGCGCATGAACGACGCATACTTTGAACAGAATGTAACATAAATACTGAAGTACGCATATTTGCATTTTCTCGCTTCTGTTATTTTAGCGAAAACCTTTCACCTTGATATGTTATTTTGATATGCATATTCGAAGGCTTATCTCGATGTATATTTATATTCTTTTTTCATTAATCTTTTTCAATCTAAAATCCGTTTTTTTTTTCTTCATCAGATCGCGACGGTGACGATCAGTTAACCGAGGACGAATTTGCTGACTTGCCGTCTGAAGGTGCTAGCGTCGATCAAAGTCTCTCGATGCCTGTGATCCAGGAACGACGCGAGGAATTCCGCCACCTGATTGACAAGAATAAAAATGGAAAAGCTGATCGTTCGGAGCTGCTGGTAAATAAACCAAATATCTAATCTCAAAGTATTTAAATTGAATATCGGTTTTTCTGATGAGAATCCTGATAGTAAATTATACATTTTATTTTTCCAGACCTATATAGACCCACGGAATCCAAGACACGCGATACAAGAGGCCCGCCATCTGATCGAATTATCGGATGTGGATCGCGACGGAAAACTCAAGCTCCCGGAGATCCTCAGCAAAACGGACTTGTTCCTCGGTAGTAAAATGGTAGATACCGAAGGTAGTTTTCACGATGAGTTTCGATAAATCACTCAAAATGTTGAATCATGATTTTTGTACTTAATCGTCACGGAAACTTTTGCGAAAGACGCTTATAGTTCCTCAGTCTTTATTTAGAATAGACAAAGCTACTCTTGTGATCTTTCTGAACAATTCAATCTACGGATATTGAATTAAGATGTAATTGATGAAGAATATTTTCTGAACTCGTTTTCGTTTTTCATCGCGAGTAGTTGTGACAACCAAATAAAAATGTTTCAGCGCAGAAAAAAAATTGAGTTACATATTTATAATAACTACTTATCGTGCATTTGACTATAAGACTGTTGTTAGATATAATGATGGAATAGAAAGGACTGAAAAAGTTTCTGACAGAAACTAAACTACGTAACTAATCGATGTAGTCGAATAAATGTCAATGTAATAATCAAAGTCATTACCTCAGCTGAAACTACTGCATATCACATCAAACACTATCAAAAAATATGTAAATAAACAATTTTGTTAGATTTTTTAATAAAAACAATTCGCTGATATTTTTGTACATTTATTTATGGGAATGATGAAACCAGTCCTTAAAAAATTATCATTTATTTTTGCGCATAATTTTTACAGTCAAACCAAAATCTTCACAGTCTATTGAGCCATAAAAATAAAGAATCAGCATAAATTCCATCAGTTCGAGAATTTTCATACAAAAAATCATTCAGAAAAAATTAATATACCTATGAATTACATTTCAAAGCAACAGATTTTGTTGTTTCCATTTCGCTTCAGATTATTTCAATTAAATGGCCTATTTAATTTCAATTATAATTGACACGTTATACAACTGCAGCAGCAAAAATCATCATTTTTTATATGACAACATAACATATATTCCACATCATTTCATAGACATTTTTGTTTCTCATACTAAAAAAACTTAGCAAATCTTAGCCAACAATATAGACAACAGCTAAGAAAAACGCAGGTGGACTTCTTCCATTTTCTCTTCGTAGACTAATACAGTTATTTTTTTTTATCGTTTTGTATATCACAAATTCTCTTCTCATACAGAGCTTTAAAAAATATATACCTCTTGCAAAATATTAGAAAAAAGACACTTGTTCTTCTTAATTAAATATTAACTTACAATCTTAACGCTTTATATATTCATCTCGATGTAATGAAAACATCTACATTTATATGACAGAACGAATTTCGTTATGATCAGCTTCTTCTATAAAACCGTCAGATTATTATTTTTTTAATTCATGTACAATACAATTTTCATTTATTTTCTTCCGCGAGTCTGACAGAAGGATCATTGAATCGTTGTTAAAATTATAAACATGCTTCATGTAACATTAAACGAAGAACATATTTTTTTACTCTGACGATTTTCATACGACTTTGACGTTAACAACATGAATAAAAATCAATACATTAATTCACAAGACTTGCAGCCAGCACAGTGGGAAAATTTTAATATCTACGTGAGTTGACATGGTAATTAAAATCTCTTAAATGACTTTAATTAAGCCTTAAATTTCGCGACGCTTTAGAGCTTTTCATTTTCGTTTTTTTATAAACTCTAACTCCATTAGCATTGAACTATCAACATGTACGTAAGTAAATTTTTTTTTCAACAATATTATATAGTCTTTTTTATTAAGAATTTAATATTTCATGAGAGACGTAAAATTGATCGTTGTAAAAGAAACTCTTTACACGAGTACTTTGGAACAAATACTAAAAGCTAAAATTTGAGGCCTTGTATGAACTGTCAACCATTTTCATGAAGAACTGAATCACAATATTATGTATTCCTTCTAGAAATAAAAAACCAACTTTTTCTAGTTATTTGTAGTTCCTTATAATAACCCTTATTACTTTGTAAAGTGTAATTATTTTGTAGAAAAATAATTCTCCTTTATTCATATATTGCAATTTTTCAAAAATATAGAATCTACAGTAGTTTATACAGTTATAGATATTACATTATTACACATAATATTTTTGCAATTGAAAGTTGTATACAATCATGTTGATAAGATATTCTTCAAAAAGAAGTTATAAACTTTATTGAAACACTAAAAGTCATTATTTCGAATTAAAAAAATTATTATAATGATGAATTGTCCAATTAGTTAAGAGTTTTTATATATTAAAAAATTATATAATGATTATGAGATAGCACAAAAAGAAGCAAAAATCTAAAAAAAAAATAATTTAAATTGCGATATCTTCTCATGTACTGTGTTGAAGATGGAATAATGGTGAGTACTTAAAAGATCTTTAATCAAAGATATTTGAAAAATATTGCCCCTTTGAAAGCACCATCTTGTGGTATGTGATGATCAAGCCAGCGATAAATGTCAAGTAATTTTGGGGTTATGTAATTTTCATTACACTTCACTACTGTAATAATGGTAATGACTAATTATACCATCGTAGTTTCTTTAGTATTTCTTGGTAGGTCTCGTAAGTTGCGCGTTATTACAGCATTTCTACAAAAAAATTTATGAAAAAAATGTACCAAATATGATATTTGTCTACATAATATATGTCTGTACCGTTCTTTATCTTAAATACGTAAAAAACTATAATTAGTAGATCTTGAAAAAATTATCCAAAATTCAAAATTAATCGCACACTCACATTGCAATTCTTTAGGCCCATATTAATTGATTCTGAATTTCTATATATAATTACACTCGTGCAAAGCGTTTCTTTGACGCGCAAGGATAAAATTACATACTCATATTTACATATTTTATAATGAAGTATAGATTCTCGCATATAATTTTAATGAGCGAAAAAACGCGCGAGCTGACTAGAAAAAATGCTCGATGCACTATTTTAAAAATTGACAATAATTCGAAAAAACCTTGACTAAACAAATACATATATAATACAACATTGGAAATTTGATCACAGTTCAATCGATGCAATTATTCCGATGAAGTTAACGCAATGTATCATCCCATAAAAGAATAATCCCACGAAACGTCAGCCTCCGATTCTCAGAGAGCAGTATATATTCCTCGCGACGAAAGAAAAAGAGCAAACGAAAAGGAAAAAGAAAATGTACTGCAGTCAATTGCCGACAATTCATCCTCGTCGAATTGAGATAAACACCTAGCTATATATATAGTCCTAATTAAAACCCAATTTTAGTTTTTTTTTTTTTGGTTGCCTAACTATCGTTTGATCGCGTCGCAATCAGTCGGCCGTTTAAAAAGCACATCGCGATATGCCCTCGTCTTTTTTTAGTTTTTTGCTTGATCGGCCATTGTTTCGCGAGCAACAGCCCTTTTCTTTTATTCGTTCTTCTTGTGCAAGTAGCTCTGCTTTACCCTCGGGCTCTGGCGACGACAACGATGACGACGTCCAAACGTGCACAGAGAGAAAGATTGTTAATTCGACTCAGCCAGCCGAACCCAGTTTGGCATCCTTCTTCAGGCGCCAACGCCACCATGGTCATAGGCTTGTTCTGAAATTACATCAATTACCTTTTTTTTTTGTTTCTTTTGATTGGTTCATAAAAGGTTGTAGGGAGAAGGGTTTGCTTCTAATTTATTGACTAGGGGGGAGCTTTTTCAATTCGTTCTTGACATTTTCAAAATTAGAGACACTTGCAAAGAGGAATAATCAAGTTTCTGAAAAATTTTGTAATTCTAGAACATATTAAGTCTCGGAGGATCCTGAGAATTACTCTTAATCGCTTGTCGTTAATCTTTAGGAAAAAAAAACTATATGATAGCGATCGTTTATCCTGACATTACGTACTACACAATTATACTACCAGAGAAAGAAAATATTTAGATTTGAGTTAAATAAATTTACATCTCAAAGTTTTCAAATATTAGTTTCTAACACCTCTCGTTACGGTAGAATATCGCGCTGCCTTAACTCGAGTTACAATTTGCGGAGTTAGAGAGTGATAGCTATGATAATGCGAGCTTTGAAACTGTGAAGTGGAGAACTTGGATAGAATTAGCGTGCGAGCGAAATGATCAAGGCAATTCTAATGCATTGGATTGTTCGGCCACGTGTGGAATATGTGAATAAATTAGTATGAAAGGCGTTCGTAACGAGATTGCACGAAAGTTCGCTGATGTAATTGCTATTCAAAAAATAATCAAACTTCGTACTGTTCAATTTACGTGAACTTCGAAGTGACCCGAAATTTATTTTATAAAAATGCTGATTTTTTTATTAATTTTCAGTGCTTGCATTAAAATGTTGTATATGATACTATTTTTTAAATAGACAAAAAACATTTCGTGATGCGCGTCTTTACTGACGTATTAACCTACATTCGAATCGTGCGCCAAAGAGGCAGCAGAGAACGCAATCAGTCAGCAATATCAAGGTACAATCAATTAACGTTTCTGTCGAGCTACAAGTTCCGAAGTAGGTGCAGCTATTATTAGAAAATTAAGATCTATTTGTAGATTGATTATCGAAAAATCCGTATTATTATTATGATATACTATTGTTCTATCATTATCTCTGGCGATACGTAAACCTAGTTTCATTATAATGCAATAGAAATACGTTTTCAAAGGATTCCTGGTAACACTCAATGTAGTTTCAAGATACCTGTTAAAAATGTTATTCTTGCATTAAAGCTGTAGAAACTTCATAATACGTACCCCGTATTGTCAGAATGGTTTCAATTACATTCGACCTACGTTTTTTCCCATTGTTATTTATTCGAGAAGTGAAAAAATGAATGTGCATTCAAAAACTTAATTTTTGTTGTCGAAATATTATTTGGCTAGATGAAATATCTAAATAACAAAACAATCTCAGAATCAGAATATGAGATGTTGAATGAGTTTATGAATAATTTATTTGGTGAAATTCATTGTACTATCATTATAGATAAATGTTCTCTTAGCTTATGATTTTTTGTAGTACTAGTCGCTGTATTCGTCAATATTATTGAACACTTAGTACTAGTGCGCGAACTTTGACCTACTGGCCTAATTCAATCATCTGTTGACTTACAACCTTGCAATACTCGGTTGAAACGAATAAATCAAAACAAACGGAATGAACGAATATATTAATAAATTAATTCGGAAGTACATGCATGTCAGTACAGTCGATCCAAATACAATTATTAGTTTTTTATTTCATACGAAAATATTGGATAGAGTGGATTATGCTCTGAAGTTCACAAAGAAATTTAATTTAATATTGTACTTACTCAGCTGGTCGATCTGGCGGGGGTATGTTTCCACCTCGACAACACAGTCTAATCCAGCCAGCTCCTGGCCTCACCTCCGTTTCCTCTACCTCTATTACTATAACAAACAACGATATTTTTAGAATTTCAATAATGAAGTTTCAGAACAACAGCATCATCAATGCAAACATTAATCGCAATCAAAAATAACGAAATATTCCATACAAGTGTGTACCAATTTTGAATTCGTCATTTTTCGCAATGTACGATATTGCTTCCGCTCTCAGCAGTCACTACTAACATTCCGGTATAGTTTCGCGCAGTGATATTGCATAGCCGAGTTTGCCATAATGGAACTTTGCAACTGTGCGATATCGTACCCGCATACATGAGTATTTATAGACCCAAGAGCGAAGTTTTGCCCAAAGAAATAGCGTAAACACCTACATTCGACCCTTTTCCCTTTGATTCATCGTCAACTAGTTGCACCGTTTTCAATTAACTCACCGTCGCGCCACGCTAAACAAACTCAACGGTGGTTAATCCGAGAATATTAACCGTAAACCCCCGCGTGATTTTGTTTTCGAGGAGATGAATAGCCGCGCGCGTTTACTTTTTTTTTCTCTTTCAGCCCCGCGAGGGAGCCTTTGAACGCCGTCTTTTAGAATCTCAAATGAGAATCGCGGACGCGGTGCGGGACTGTTATATACTCTCTTTCTTTTCCCTTCTTCCCGATAAGTGCTTGGGCTTCTTTTTGTTCTTCTTTCGAGAATCTATTTTTTTTTCTCTACTTTGGTCGCCCTACTCGGTGAAACGCGAGTTGAGCAGTTAATTTTATGAATTCTTTCTCGTGGATAAAGGAAATAAATGCAAATTTCCTTCAACCTCCTCGTTCGCGTTTAATTTTGTTGGCGAGTTTCTTTTTCATTTCTTTCTGGAAATTTCGTGATTATCGCGGGATTCAGTGGTGAATTTTTTTAACGATCGTAATCATTTTTATTCTCATTTAGTTATTATTGACATTACATGGGATTCATTAGTAAAAACAGTATTACGATTTGAATAGTTCTTCCAAACTTTCAAACGAAGCCTTCATCAAATTTTTCGGGATCGAAATTCGTAAATTTTCAATATCAAGTATGCTACAGTAAACTGTTGTAAAATAATTGAATTTAATGAATATATTACCTGATGTCATCCTTTGAGTTTGGCAACCGCTAATCGTCGATTGGCGTCTCGTCATGTCAGTGCCTCGCACGGACATGTACACAGAAATGGTTTTGTCTAAAGCTAGCTTCACCTAAAACCAAAAAAAAACAATTATTTGCAAATTCAGAAAAAAAACCCTTTCCAATCAACCGTAACATCTTGAATGTATGATAAGTATTTTCTTATTTTTCAATTTCAGCGGAAATTCGTCACAGCAAGGTTGCAAACGCGCGCGCGCGAGAAAGCACAGCAAGGTTGATCGATAATTGATTGGAGTCAATGTAGCGAAAAATTTCACAAACTATGTTACATTCGCCTTATACAAGTATATGCATATTATTTACAGCCGAACGAATTCCATTAGCGGTCGTGCATTTTTAATTAGTATTATTTAATTAAATCCGCCATTGATTCCACGGTAAACCCATGTGTGTAAATTTACACACATGAAAATGACGTCACCCATAAGAAATACATTGCCATCCAGTTTACATACATGGAAACGTGTAAAATCCGTGAAAATGTATTTCTTATGGGACGTTACATTTACACACTTAAAACGTGTAAATTTACACACATGGGTTTACCGTTCTACTCTGTACAAAAACTCTTACGTTGATACATGGAATTAATGTATCAAAGTATAAATTCAATGAAGAGCACATTTTCAGCCTAATAAAACAGTCAATCTCCTCTCTCGCGCGCGCAAATAAAATAAAAAACAAAGTCTCTTTGGCAATTCACAAAGCCGAAACTTGAGTCTGTTGACTTAACCCAGTGTGCGCATAGTGAGCCCGAGGCAATTCCTCGTCGACTGGAAATCTTGGCGGAATCCTCAAGGAGCTACTGCCGCGCGCGCGCTTGTAACACAAAGGGCCTCAAAAATCCATTGGCAAACATTGAAATTTTGATCGACTTGCCCGCGGCTTATTACACGCGGCTTATATTATTCGATTCGCGAGGCATTATTGCACGCATCGGCATATATGATGAAATCCAACAAATAATACCTATTTGCTGGAGTCTGGCATTGAAAAAAATTTTGTTAGCTATAGGGTTACTGGACTTATTTCCTCTTCTTATTTAATTAAGGTATACAGTAAATGGAAATGCTCATAAACATTGGAAAAGTCCAGAGGAACTTCTTTTTTTCAGCATTTTTCAGATATTATTAACAAAATGAAAATTTAATTACTTCATGATTTGTTAATAACTTTTCACCGGATAATTATTTTTGAATGAAACTTTTTTCAACATAAAGTCTTCTTTTTTCTTTATAATTTTGACTATGGCCAGAAATGTTTCTAGTGGTCTTAGAAAGCGAGAAATCAGTTTTTAATGTCCTTTTTCGCTCATTTTCATTGAAAAAAGCCCAAACTCAGAAAAAATCCTCTTGCAACAAAAGAAATCCTCTTCCTATAAAAAGATTACCTTAAGAGGAATATTGCAACAAAAAGACTTTTTTTTTTGTAAATGCATTTGATTATAACGTGAAAGTACTTAAAACTTAGCTCGGACTTTTCTAATGTTCATGAGTATTTTCCGAACAAGTACGGAAGCCCAAGCGAAGAGAAAAAAAATTTTCAATTCTAGACCCTAGAAAATAGGCTCGAAAATAGGTATGATTTTTCGGATATTTGGTCATACCTATATGTTCATGGCTCGTTAATTTAGATCGCTTGGAAAATCGAATTCAACGCTCAGCGAGCCGGTAATCAGCCAAATATGTCGTGCAAATGGCGTGCTGACTCGCGCGAATTGTGCGACGTGTAGTTTTTAATGCAATTTTCGTCGGTCGAATTGTGGATTATGATAACGGATCCAGTCTGAAATCTAGATATATTTCGCTCTACTTTGATATTGATTTGTTTTATATATATATATATACGCGGCTGATAGAATAGTAAAGAAAGCCTACTTCTCGGAGTCTCGATTGAATAATTCAGTAACAGCTAAGTGTGCTTTACTATTTTAATTCGAATCTACTGTCGCCGGTGCTACCGCCACCTTTTGTGTTTAATATTCTACGAGGCTTTTTAATTACTCATGCTCAGAATCTAAAAATATACTGCAGCTAAATCGTAAGCCATGGTAATTTTATATTATGACAATCAAAATTTCGGAAAATCAAATTTTTTGGGCAAATCGATAACAGCCTTGTAATATTCACAAGCTCAATTGCAGTGCAACGCGCGTGAATCGATTCGCAATCATGAACATATCGATTTTCTAGGGAAATTGAATACTTTATTCCGCCATGCGGCTATAGCCATAATTTCGATTTTACAGGTATAGCATATCAGGTATATCGCGAATGAATATACTGATTTAAGTATGAACAGATTTCTGATGGCAAGAATGTATTGTTTCGATTCGATATTCAAATGCGAATTATTTTGTAATTTCATATCGACATGTAATAACAATTTTAATAATAAAAACCGAAATAAGAGTAATTTTGGTTATTGAACAATTGTGCTTCCGATAACCGTCTAAAACGACCGAAGTTCCCACACACGTAAGACGTATCTTATCAAGAGTCCTTACATTCGCACAATAGTTAAACTTAAGTAGACAGACTCCAAGTTTAGTGAGACGTAGTTTCAGCAATAGAACTTTCGACTGTAATTTTAGTCCAGCCAAGTTAGATCTGAAACTAGCAATATAGTTCCTAGCACGTTATTTTTGTTACGCGCAAGCTATACTTAAAATTACAGACTGCTAATAGTTTCGAAAACTAGATCGATTATTATACCTTACGATAACTTTTACTGAATTTCTAATAAAAATCGATTCTATAGACGAGAAAGAAAAAAAGCAAAACAAAATCAATCGACCATCAGATTAGCAAGCAACGACGACGATGCGGTGTCAGGTCTCCCGCGGGCGCCATTTAATGAGATTCATGATTCTCTTGACAGTTTGTTTGTTCGCTGGCTGCTCATGCATACGCAACGTGCATGAAGATCTCTCTCGCTCTCTCTCTCTCTCTCTCTCTCTCTCTCTCTCTCTCTCTCTCTCTCTCTTTCTCTTTAACACTCCAACCGCATCGTCGTCGGCGTCTTATGGCTCCCACGAGTATTCCTTTTAATCGAGATATTCTGCGTACACACGCTACTGCATTTGTTGTTCCCATTTATTTCATTTTTTTTCGTTCGCGAAAACGACGCAACGCGTGTGGCGCGCATCTCTATTAATTTTTTTGCATCTCTATGGAATAAAGTCACGTGCGTATTGTTCGTCGAAATTGCATATATCGCTGAATTTGATTAGCAAAATTGTGTATATGGCCAATTCCACAAAAAAACTGCCATAACTTCGTTCGGGTTTTGGCAAATTACTCGGGGTTACGCTCGAAATTATTATATTTTCTCAATCTACAACACTATAAAAACACTAATGCCCCACGTCACGTAATCTTGTGACACCCTTATTTTTGGACTTAGAAGTCTTAAAACGGTCAAAAAATAATACACTAAATTTCATA
>JAWWMK010026851.1:0-15420 GCA_035047105.1 Galeopsomyia nigrocyanea
TATATATATATAAAACGATGCGAGTTTTTTGCGAACGCGTTTATATACATGCGACTAATAGAAATTTATATGATATTGCCTCCGCCGCCGAGCAGCGGAAAAGACTGACGACGACGACGATGTATATTACACGATGCGTATGTGCTGTATGTGTGTTTCGAGATTTGTTAGGGGCTGCCGCATGGAATGCACGCGCGCGCGTACGTAGGAGGTCTGATTTAATAGCGCTATCTCTCTGTCGTAATGGATAATGGTGAGAAATTGAAGCTTTGCGTGCGAATTTCATATTCATATAACGTATACTCCCGCGATCCCCACTTCGCACACACCGATGTTTACGAGAGCTCATTTTTTTTCTTTTCTTTTAACAATATATATGTATATATATATATATATATCTTTATATTTTTCGCTGTCGTCGCAACGTTTAATTAAATCGGTATCGAGTGAAGAGAGAAAGAGAGAGAGAAAAGAAAAAAGAAGTGCGCGAGAAACAAAAGTATCCTGTGTCCCAAAGTCAACGGCCCGCAGGATTTTATGTGCTCGCGGCGCGCTTAACGGTCTCTCCCCCAACAACACACAACATCACAGAGCGAGGTGCAGATATAAGGATGCGCCCACTATAAAACTCTCTTTCCTTCCTTTTCGAGGAGAGTTAACTGGAGAGAGTGAGAGAGAGAGAAATTTACGGAGTTGCACGCATTTTTTGGGGAGAGAAACGCTCTCTCTCTCTCTCCGCCGCCTTTGTTTCATGCAGCAGCAGCAGCGCGTTTCTCAGAATGCAAAAATCTCAACGGAGCTCTGCGGAGCCAGGGCCCATGTTTAAGTAATTTTTTTTTTTTCGTCTCTCTTTTCTGGTTTTTTTTTCGAAAGATTTATTTCCTTGTTGTTGTTGTTTTTTTTTCTTTCGTAGGAGATTAATCGTCGGTAATAATTATCACGTTTTTTTTAAATTCTTTTTCTCGCAAGCTCGTTAACGATCTCTCTCAAACATGCCGATTGATTAGCTAAACGTTCCGTTAAGCCATTCGCCTTCTGCAATTTACTCAATATTCTATCAAATCTCAGGCAGGTATATACATACGTATGTATATATACGCACGGCCAAGGTAAATGGTAATAAAACACTCGCGCGCATTGGCGCAGGCAGCCGCGCAAAACTCGATTTATACGATATACGCGTCGAGAGAGAGAAAAAAAAAAGGAAAGGAAAGAAAGATATGGAAAACTATACGCGCGAATAAGGCAAACATTCGCCTCGTCCTAATTGCAGCTAATTCGCGCGACGACGCACACGGGCTTGTCGTGCATTAATCTTCATTAAAGCGAGATAGACAAAAAAAAAAAAAAAACACGCGAGACGAAAAAAATTAACGGAAATGATAGATATTAATAGACGATCGCGATCTGTTTTTCGCGCGCAAAAAAAAGTTACTTTTTCCCACGATCGAAAAGTCACGCATCGCATCTGTGTGTGTTTGCACTCGCGCATAGGTGGTAGTATCGGTTTGTTGTTTGCGGGTTATATGGTAAAGAGTCGCTTGGCAGCTGTCGGATCGCAAGTCGTCGATATATGTATATGCACCTGCGAAGCGTATATATACGAGCGCGAAGCCGATCGAAGGGTGGAGATCGCGCGAAACTTGGTAGCCTTATGTGATACTTGTTGCTGCTGCTGTTGCTACTGACTGCCTGCCTGTGCGACGTCGTGCACGTAGCGATCCTTGCCTGCTGCTGCTGCTGCTGATGCTGTGGAGCTTTATTTGCATTCGCTTGCTTGCTCGCGGTTTACTCTACTGCCAGTTATTTTGATTTTGTGGAAGGTATTTTACTTTCAGGTCTATTTGTTTTCTCATCGACGACCTTTCTTTTTTTTATGAATTATTATTTTGAATAGTTTTTTTTTTAGTGCAGTGTGATTTTCTACAGGTGGCGTATTCAGATATTCGAGCTGAATGCTAAATAATTGAGGTGATATAATAAAAGACAAATATATGCAGGATCAATATGACAATTACGAGTACTACAGATCTAATGGCTGAATAATTGCGTCTAAAGAACACATAATGCATGACTCATAAAGCCCAATGATGGAATTGACGAGCAGCATCTGACCAAAAAAATAACCCAAGCTATAATTTTTCCATTGATGATACAGGGTGACTTATCCCATCTTACATACAAACAAGCCTTAGTTTTTCTCGAATAAGATGACGACAATAGTATATAACATCATTCAATCTCATCTCCCCCAATGACTCAGAGAAACTCCCACTTACCCTTCTCTCCGACCCATAACGACATAATTCCCAATTCTCCGCACGGGGATTCTCATTTGTATATTATCGCGCACTCAGCATCGCAAAAGTATATATAACGCACTTCACTTATCGCGCGCATTACCATCGCAATATAAACCCAAGTGAAAAAAAAAACGAAAAAGCTTTCGTGAGAAATTAAATCATAGCGCAAGTTCGTTTCTCTCTCTTTCTCGCCGAGGAGACAAGAATAAAAAAAAAGCACAAGCGGTAGCACCATTAACTTTATCGTCGACCGATTATAAAAGTGAGTGTATATACGTGTATATATATACAGACAGACAGCTCCGAAGCTGAAGGAGGAGATATAATAAGTATAAGGCGTGATCGTTTCCTGCGGCATAGCGGAACATTACATCGATCGGCCAGCTGTTATACATTCGCTCTCTCTCTCTCGCGAGACTATTATTTTTTGCTTCCTCTTTCTCTCTCTCGTAGTAGTAGTAGTAAGTAGCGTGGTATAGGTATAGGCGCCCCTTCACTATATACCGATGTTTTAATGACGAACGCTTAGTCAAACATCCGTTATCGTCTTTGACGAACTCGACTTGATAGCGAGAGAGCCTAATGAGCTCGATTTGTTTGCGTTTATATACATTAATGCTCGAGCCTCGTATATGTACCATTGCAACTGCGCACGGATATATATCTAACTATTTTTTTTTTTTTTGCAGTCTGGTAAATATAGAAGCCGTATAGCGAAAAACTCTTTTCTTTTTCGACTAGCAGTTGAATTATTATTCCACGTCGCGAGATATTGCTGTATGAAAAGGTATATACACGTCGATTTTCGCGATGAGCTTTCGGGATTGATGACTTTGATATGTTGATAGAGAATTTTTTTTTTATTTGAGAGGGAGGAATGAAGCATCGCGTGTAAGTACAGACGAACAGATCATTTATTATGTACGCGCGGTATAAGGATGCTTCGGGCTACGCGAAACTTTATCACTTTAATTGTGTTAAATTCATTTGGAATATTCATCATCTGCTATAAGTACGAAACGATATAGAAATAGAAAGTGCTACTTTTTTTCTTTTTTTTTTAATGTGGAATCTCTCGTGTTCAATGGCGAGTAAAATTCATAAAAAAGAAGTAGTAGAAGTATGCTTGCGTTCCGACACGCAGAAATTGAAAAGATAATTTTTATAAGAATTCCAACAAAAAACAAGCGTATTAAATTACTTCACGCTCCCCGAGTCGTATATAATGATGTGAAGAAGATTCAGCGTGAAACAACGCTGTCTTCATTCTTCAACTCGGCAGAAAGCCTTTTCACGCAGAAAATTTGTTTTTTTTTTTCTTCACTCCAAGCACAAAAACGTAGATATATTTCACTTTTTCCTTCGAAACAAAATACGAGAGAGAAAGAGAGAGAGAAAAAAAAAACAAAGCAATCTCCATAAACCTATAACCCGACGAACCTATACAAGGTAAAACCTATGCGCATCCTTCAATCACTCAGCTTAACTTCCTTGCACCATATACAGACAGGCAATATACATGCTCGAGCATTCCGTTGAATCTTAACGGAAGGAAATTGTAATAGATATATATACATATATATAGAAATAAGTTTTCACGCGCTTGTATACGCGGAAAGAAGGGATGATGAAAATTACGAGCGAAAATAACTGTTTAAAGCCCATGTCCCTTCTTAAGATAGAGAAAGAGAGAGAGAGAGCGAAGGGAAAAAGCCGTGAATGCAATCAGCTATACATTCATTCTAACGTCCTTTCATCTGCTTTTCTTCCCTATACGCGCGAACCTAAGCGACGCGACGTGTGTATCGAGGCGCTATACGTTATTTCACGTCATTAGTGCCTGTCCACGCACCTATACCAAAGCTCCTTCTCCTGCTGCTGCTGCTGCTGTCTTTTCTATCGCTTCGAGGAGAATTCTCTCCGAGCCTTGATTTGTGGATTTAGAAAGCATTGCCATTTGACGCTTTTATATATTTTGCGAGCTTAGATCATTCACCTATATAGGTACCCTGCGTCGCGCGCGTGAAAGTTCTCGCGGCTTTTAATTGTGCTGTCGTGTTTATTATATATGTCTTCGTCAGTTTTTCATTACGAAATTGAAAAAAAAAAAAAATACACGCTCGTTCGATTTATCAGTCCAGTTGCATAATTATTTTGATAAACGAAACGTGAGGCGAAGATAATTTTCTCGAAAAAAATATATACTTCGTGTTTTTCGCGATATAAAGCGAGAAGATGACAGTTGCGTGTATAGGTATATATGTATATGTATATTCGCGAGAGGCTATCCGTGAATTTTAAGTGAAAGGGAAAAGCGAAAGCTGCACTTGCTTATACATACATTACATCTATACTGGCGAAATCCGATAAAAGAATTTTTCACATGTAAAACCCACGAGAGCGCGCTCTCTCTCTACTACTCTACTCCGTGTACATGTATATATACAAGCGTAAGTTTCATCAGCGTGCGATCGCTATAAGGGATTACACTGTTATACGCGTGTCTTGCATATATTGCACGTTTTGTTAACGTTCCATTCGGCAGATTGAATTATCTGTGTTTGCTCTGCGAGTGTGTAATTACAAATTCGTTTTCTTACATGCGATTGGGTAATCATCATCGTTTCGTGCGGTTGATTTTTTTTTTTTCGGATTGCCTAATTTAATAAGCTAATTGTATATACGTTGCGTAAATTCGATGTGGACCGACGATAAACTGTTATATACGTTGCAAAATCTATCTTGCCGAGCTAATGAAATATACAATTTAAAATGATATATAATAAAACGATATCGACGCATCCAACGTACACTCACACGATTCGACCATGAAATATTCGAGTTTATGCATATATAACAGCAAAACCTCCGAGAAATGAACTACATATACACTGCATGGTATGACAATGGTTGCGAGTGCGGCTTGTACTGTGCGCGCCGCGAGCGCAGTAGCAGAAGTAAAGCCGGAGAGGGTAAAAGAGAGAAAGGCTCCGAAAAAAAAAAGAAGAAGAAGAAGAAACGAGACAACAACGAATATTACGAAGAAAAGAGCAGAGCGAGTCACGCTCCCGCCGCATCATCTCTCACGAGTATATATATGTATGCGCAAAAGTCCGCGCGCGGCTACCGGCATATTTCCGTGCTCTTTCTTCTATATATATATCTCGAGTCTTGCGGATTAGAATGCATACCTTGAGTTTTTAGTGTGAAGGCTACTTTGAGAAAAATTTTTTTTTTTTCCTCTTCCGACTTGGTAAGTATAACGTTCAAAACTGCGCGAGCTTTTTCAAGAGAGAATAGTTGATGAGTTTTGCGGAAAGATTTTCTCTCGCGGAAAATTGGTCGAAGTTTTGAAGAAAGTATATTCCTCAAGTTCGAAAGGATGAAACAGTAACATGACGATGGCAGTGTCAGCATTTTTTTTTAACAACACGACTTTTATTATTCGAGCGACAATTCCATTTTCTTCCGAAGCTTTTGGAGCGCAACTTATATAGACTTATAATAAGCGAGGGTTAAGTAGTTATATAGCCGGTAATTTAAGGCAAAGTGAGTCTATAGGTACTGCTGTATAACAGTGCAACGATACTCAAACTGAAGGTAATGGCTCTTCGCTCCGACAATAAACCCTTTCACGGTATATTTCAAAGAAATCGATTTCTTCCTACAACTTCAATGAGCACAAAAAAAAAAAAAGAAACTCGTGCAATCAGAAACGGAAATAGATTTCCTACACAACGTCATCGTTGTTGTTTCTTTTTTTTTTTCGTTCCCACGGAACGTATTTAAAAAAAAAAGCACTCGGTGTTTTATAAAGTTTTATATCGCATTAAAAGGCAGCCACACACAACTCTTTCTTGCATTATTCGGCCAGATTTTTCCCATAAAAGAAAAAAAAAATGAAGAAGAAGAAGAAGAAGGAACGAGCGCGCCACCTCATTATGTCAAACAAGAAAATAAGCGCAACAAATTACATCCTCACTCTCGAGAGCCATTGAATCAAAGCTCTCTTCTCTCTCTCACTCATCATCAGAAAATGAAGAAAAAAAAAAGAGAGAGAGAAGGAAAGAAAAGGTCGTTCAATTCGCGCGAGTCATCGTCGGTACAAACGTTACACGTCCACGGCGGTACAATCAGCATCTTCTCTCCTCACTCTCTCTCTCGACAAAGCTTTTAAAGGCACTCACGTCGTCTGACAAGTGCCAATATCGTTAATTCGCACTCTTTGGCCTTTACGAGCTGCGCATATCGACACCTTTAACGCGTCATTAACGAAAAAAAGAAAAAGAGTAAAAAGACCAACAAACAAAAAAAAAAAAAAAAAAAAGAAGAAGAAGAAGAAGACACATTGAAAATAAATGACAATCGCATGCGCTCGGCCCTTCTCTCGGTTCTCTCTTCGTGGAATCGGGTTGGGGGATAAAACGAGTTGCGCGCCGAGTTGCACGTCTCCGGTTGTCCGCATACTAATTGCACCGCGCCGCGCGCTCGCGGACAATGCGCCCACCACGACCTGCTGCTGCTGCCGCCGCTGCTGCTGTTTCATTAAGGAGCTTTTACCGCTGTACTCGTCTCTCTCTGTTTTTTTTTTTTTTTTTTTTGGTTTTGTTTTTTTTTTTCGGGAGCTCACTCGTGGGTAGTTTCCCAACCATAGTACGCTAACGTACACCCGCTCGTTACTTCAGGAAGACCGATGTGCTGCTTTGTTTGATCTTGCTACTATAAGGTATAAGTACTGTGTTTGGAAGAGAGAGAGAGAGAAGAAAAAAATCGAGAGCGAGAGAGGATTCCGATGGGGACAATGGGAACTGTAGTTTTTGCCGCCTCTTATGGGTGTATATTTCCAGCTGCACTATATAAAGTGTCGATACGCTTTTATTGTTCGCTCACACCGTGATTTGATATATTATGCGAACGCCTGTATACCACACTGCCTCTTGTTGCTGTGATACTTCATTTCTCTCTCTCTCTCTTTTTAAATTGGACAAAAAATTACATTATAGGTTCTTATAGCTTGCAGATGTTTGAAGTTAAATCTTCATTTCCGCTTAGACACGTGGGGACAAATCGCGTTTCGCTTTCTTCGCATTTAATCGAATGAAGAGAATATTATACCTTCGACGAATTACGCTCGTAATCAAATGCCCGAAACCCATAAGTTTCTTTCGACATCTATAGCCTGTAATCAGACAAAATACGCGCAGAGAGTAGCGAGCAATATTATTATTTTTTTTTTTTTTTGAAGTTCACAAATTATTATCTCGCAACACCTCATCAAATTCGCATTAACGCCGCGAAGAGATTATTTTCGGCAGGTGCGCTCTTGCATACGTTACATCGTTGCGCAAACGCACTTTTACCTTCTAAGAAATAAGAAATTGCATCGGCTGCAATCAAGTTTTCGATATGAAATCGACGATGCCAGCAATGCCTAAAAGTTCGATCGCTTCAGCAGCCGCGAAAATACAGAGCACACACACATACACACGAGCACCGAAAAATTCCCATTTTTTTCTCTCTCTCATCCGAAGAAGTGAAGTTCAATCATCGCTGAAAACCTCATTAAATTCCAATTAACTTTAACCGCACGGCCGTGCGATTCCATCGCAATTTCGTATATGGGGCGCCTTCTCCCTTCCCTTCATTTTTTTGTCAAAGCGCCCATTAACCTCGCGAAGTTAAATTGAAGAATTTTTTAAGTTGACTGGCTAGACGTGCTTCTTCTTCTTTTTTTTTTCTCTCGTCATTCGCGACAGGATATCATACGCGGGCAAAAGTTATATTATATATATGTATACGTGTGTCTTAGTGGTTTCCGTTTACCGTATTTGTGCCTATATATACGAAGCTTAATTGAAAGGATTAAGGAAAGGCGATACGCGTAATTGAGATATAATGAAAATGATGATTACTTGCAGGATGAGAATGATGATGACGATGCGCAAATATTGAGATTGTCGGACGATCTTGCGATTATATGAGAAAAAGTTTTTGCAAGTGTTATAACAACAACGTTGAATAATCGAATCGAGGCAATGTCATGTCAAAACTATACTAGAAGGTTATATTAAAAAAAAAATTACCTTAGAACTTCATGATGACCAATTACAACTTTGAAAACACTGTGGGCCTCGAGTGACAACAATAATAAAAAAAGTATAGTTTCACGCACTGAAAGTACACATTTGTATATAAAACAGATGTACAGTGAAAAATGTGATGTGTGTATAATATACGTTGTCGTCCGAGATAGCCGCACGAAGAAGAAGCAAGAATGAGGCCCCCTTTGGCGAGTACTTAGTAGCCGGCTAAGTTGAGTGCGGGCGGTAATAAGACTGCCGGCGGTAGCGGCGCATCGTCGCCGCGAGGCCCCTTCTTGCTCTCTCTCCCTCTCTCTTTTCCAGTCTTTTGCTCTTTCTCGCGGCTATACCGCTCTCTCGCTCTCTCTCTCTCTCTCTTCCTCTGCGACCAACAGCAACACACACTTTTCAACTGTATTCTGTTACACTTCTCTCTCTCTCTCTCTTTCTGCGGTGTAGATTTTTTTTTTCGTAGTTGCCTTTTTTTTTTCGTTGCCGATTCGATCCGTTGGCTATATGGTTATTTGCATGGTTATTACGAAAGCAATTTGGCGCGCGAGTTTGAAGTTATATGTACGCGCGCTAGTGCAAAATCGTCAACTTCCATTTGACCACGACTTATGTCTGCGTATGTGCGTCGAAGTAATTAAAATTTAATCGATAATTGCAATCGAGTGGTTGCGATCAATTTCGTTTCAGGGAATTTTCTCTAAGCGCGACGGTTGAAATAAACTTTCGAGCAGCAAGCGTAGCAATGATGATGATGATGATGATGAAAAAAAAAAAGAGGAGGAGGAGGAAGAGTCGATCGTTTTTCCTTCTCTGTCTCTCATTAATCCCTTTGCACTTTATAATATCTATTTCCAAGCCGCCCCCATCGTTTTGCTCGTGTTTCGCTGCACACACACACACACACACGCTCACGTAATATCTCTCGCAGTTCTTTCTCTCCTCCCATCTCTCGAAGCGAGAGAAAGATCGCCTGCGGAGGCTCGAAACGAAACCAAGATCCGATGTGCGTGTGCGGGTATCTCGTCTTTCAACGAATTTCGCCTTGTTATATCACAATGGTAGCGCGGTAACTTCATGGCCCGCTGCGCTGTTGTTGTTTTTAAAAAAGAACCAAAAAAAAAATGCCTTCAAATTCTCTGCTTACTTTAACTTCTCGTGTTGATCGATACACCACCACACCCCCCCCATCGACGAGTCTTTTGTTCGCCCTGGATTGCGTTACGTTAATTTACATGCACCGGTAATTTTGAGAGATAACCACGCGCGAGTTTTGCAAGGAATTTTTGGAAAGCTTTTGTTCGACGTGAGTTTATACTTTGCTTTTGGAATTCAATTCAACGCTGAAATTTCAATACTGCTGTAACGAAATGGAATGACAGTGTCGGAATGTCAGTCAACTATGTATCTACGGAATTAGAAAGAAAAAAATGTATATGATTCATTTTCAGAAAAAATTCGAAGATAATGTAAGAAATTAATTAATTGAAAATGTTTGGGTTTTTGTTTCGAATTTAATGAGAAACTTTGAGAATATTTTTTTAGATTTATTTGCAAGTAAAAGTTACTATTATATTTTATATGGAAACGTTTTCTGCTTCTATTATTCTACGATAATCTTCCAAGAATTTAATCTAGGATAATTTTAGATTTACTTCATTCCGAATTCATTTCTAAATGGAAAAGTGATATCGTTCGAATAAAGAATAGAAACTTCAAATTTTCAACTCTTACAGTACTATAATTACGCGTTAATACTTTGTTTTCTAGTTGTTATCAGATCGCGAGTTTCTAATTCTTTTATGCATACAGTTATCATATTTTTTATTGCGCATAAAATGCTTGATTGTTCAAATGCGCCCTCGCGCGGAATAACCTACAGCTTTTACCTTTCGCAAGGATTCCTATATTCACGTGAACCAAGCTGCACGTCGGTTGCTTCGTTTACCGACCGGTGTGTAGAAGGCTACTTTATAATGCGCAAAGGGTAACATAACATTAAAAAAAATAACTTCGAAACACAATTAAGTGTTCATTACGTAATAAAAATGCTCAAGCTAAACCATTTAGTATTGAATGTTGGATAGTCGAATTCTGGAACATATCCAAATTCGAAATTGCAGATGGTTCAAAATTGAATTTATTTCAGTGTTCAGCAATCTGAAAACGAAAGGATCTATAGGTCTTTCTATTTATTATTATATTTATAATTATTCGAAGGAAGGATGTTAAAAATTGTCTTTTTTAATTACTATCCATTAAACTACTTTTCTTTCACACGACGTTTAAACTGTCATCATTCATTATATTTATTATTAAATTATACCTTTGTGATGTATTTTTTAAATAAAATAAACATTAAAAATGTTGCCTATTTTTCACAACGAATCGAAGATCGGCGTAATAGCTATAGTTTAAATAAAATGATGGTACTGCTTGACGAAATGTTGTTTTATATATAGGTAAACGTCGAAGATCAAATCCGTGGCTTCCCTGCATAGCCGCTGAAGTCCATTTTCATGATTTCGAATCACGTGTTTCTGACATTCAAATAAAATATATATATAAAATCGACAAATCGTTCTTGAAATTGGCATCGAGCAAAAAATTACCAATGATAGGATCCCTTTCAATGTAACCGTTCAAAGTAACTTACCAGTCTCAAATATTCTATTTTAATTTTAAAAACATATAAGTCGAAATCCCAAAAATAATCTCAATCGTTTTTGCCGGGAAGCCACGGAAATAAATATACATACTTGCTGTTATAAAAGTCTTAAAATCCCTTATTGAAATTAATCATTATAAAATAAATGTTTAGCTGTATTTTTCAACAAATTTAGTACAGTACGACATGCCGAAATAATCACGACAGTTACCAGCAAGTAAGCATATAAGAAACTTTTAAAGTTTCACTGTACGATAAGAAAAAAGACGCAATCTCGTGCCTTTGACAAGCGTGACTAACAATTTGTCAGAATATTACAACCCTCTCCGTTACTGTCGGTTCGCTGCAATAACGGGCCAGTGAACTTGATCGAAAGTTTGCGTTGGAGAGATGCTGAACGTTTTTTTCGGGGGGAGGCTGATGAATCCACGCGTGACTCATCGTCTCGAGGACGGGGATGTATTTTTCCCCGAGACCGGCACACGGCCAACAGAGAAAACAAATGCATAAGCTCGATTTTCTTTTCCTCCCTTTACCCCTTTCCCCCGCCCTTAAATCTTTTTCTCTGCGCGTGTTTGCATTAATCATTGTTTGTTTCTCTATTTTTCTCTGATTTGCGCTTTTTCTTCGAGCTCCGTTGTATTCAATACCAAAGGATATGATGAATATTCGCTTTATATGTCTTTTATTGCGAGAAGAATGGCCAACAAGTGATTTTGAAAATTCCGTTTCTATGCTTTTTGAAGGTAATGAAAAATTGCTCTGTTCAACAAATATGATGTTTTTTTGCAAAACTTTTTCAGTATTCATGAAAATATTTTCTTTGAAACTGCGAATATCATTTTCTATAACAAGAAACTTATGAAAGAAACTTTTGTCGAAGTTTTTATGGCTTCGAGAGCTCTTTGAGCATTGAAATTACGTTGCATCCGTAAATGAAAAAGAAATTTGCGCATCAAAAGAAAAAAAAACAGCGTTGCCTCCCAGGGACGACCATTACAAAAAAAAAGTCAGAATCTAAAAAATTCACGCAATTTTTGTAGGTGCTCGCATTGTATTTTCCTCCGTCATTCACCAACAACACTTCCTCCTCCGCGTGCTCGAAATTACACTCTCTCTCTCTCCTTCTTCTCCGTCATGACGTCAGCTCGTCGACGTCCTCCTTCGAAAAAGTTGCGCCTAGAAGTATACGCATTCTCATATATATCTGTGTCGTTTCTATATATTTTTTTTCTTTTAAGGAGCTTGCACGCGACGTAGGAAAACGGATGGCTTTCTCTCGCGCCAACTGGAAAAGTCATTAGGCTGAAAGGGAGAGTAAGTTGAATGGTAATTTAACGGGGTCGCCACCTCGTTTCATGTATTATTTTAAGTTAATTGCCGCATCGTACATCTCGCACACTTTGACGTGTATTGTAAGATACACGTTGATGTATACTTACATACATATAGGAACCTAGAAGGAATTTTTATCCTGAGCTACTTTCGGGTTTATCGCGGCGCTATGTAGCGCCTATCTTTCACGCCTGAGGGGAGATTGTTTCTAATATATTGCGCTTCTCGAAAGTGGATAAGCTTTAGAGCTGTTCTTATGAATAATGTATTTTCATGGATTTTTTTTTTGCAAGATAGTCCACTATAAATTTATTGATTTTTTTGGCAAGCTCTCATAGCGAGTTTGAATCAATCGATGTTAAATATAAAATGATCTGAATTATTTTTGACAATAATCATTCTCATTTCTCGGTTATGGTAAATAATAGAATTACTCAGTTAAATAATGAATAGAAAAGCAGGCTATTGCAGAATCGGTCGAAAAAAAAATGATTATTAATCTTTCTCTACTTTTACAAACTATTATCACGGTAAACCCATGTGTGTAAATTTACACACATAAAAATGACGTCACCCATAAGAAATACATTGCCATCCAGTTTACACATATAGAAACGTATAAAATCCGTGACAATGTATTTCTTATGGGTGACGTCATATTTACACACTTAAAACGTGTAAATCTACGCACATGGATTTACCGTGATAATTATGCGCATAACGTACGGTTACAAAGTTTCAAGGGATAGATAGCGAGAAAGACAAAAAAAAATTACACACACTTATATTACATGTAAAATAGCGGGTGTTTTCAAGTACAACCATAATTCAATAAAAATTAACCACATCCGACGATATTCGCGAAGGGTAAGACGTAACGGAAAACCTGGCGCCCTTTGCCGCACGAAATCCGAGGAGGAGATATATATATATAACGATAATAGCTCACACCAAAAATTGATCATCGATAATAATCATCCCAAAGTAACTCACCACCGTCACGACGATACTTTAATAATCTAATATCCTTTCACTATATTAAATGCATCATCGAGTTACAAGAATCGTCCTGATGACAACGAAATATATTCGAAAGAAGCTCTTCGCCGAAGATTACATTCTAATTCAATAAAGATTTGCCACATCCGGTTCGCAGAGAGGTGGTTCAGTGCTCGATTGCACCCTCTCTTTCTCGACCACCGGATGTAACGAAAAACTCGCCACCCTCGCGTTCGAAACCTCCACTCCGACAGGGTGATGTTATAAGCTAATATCGATAACGATCATTCGAGAAAATCATCATCGCTCGAAATAAATCCAACGCGACGACTTTTGACGACGAGAATTAAAGAAAGAGAAAAAAAAACGAACTTCAGCATGGGTTTTTGTACAATCGTCACGCATGAAAAACAATCCTACACGGCACCCCATCGAAACACACACATTGGAACCGCAGACGTAAAAGTAGCCGGCTTCCGGGCGCGTGCGCGCCACGATGATAAGGCGCACGAAGCGCCCGGCACAGTACGACGAGTCGCTGTCTACGGCTGCAGTATCGGCCGCAACACCGTAGCGCCGGGGCACGTACGACAACATGTTGTCTCGAGCCAAAGCCACGTGCACGTGTATTCAATGCCACGATTTAACCATCGAGTTACGTTTCTGTAATTGATTTTTAAAAAAACAGTTTTTTTTTATATCGAGGAAGAATTATTACGTCGGTTGTAGTTTGAGCGCGAGTGCGCGAGTCTATCGCGATAAGTGAGTGCTAAACCGCGGAGAGATTAATCCTCGAGTTGAGAGAGAGAGAGAAAAGAAAGGAAGGAAGAAAGAAGCGAAATGCCAAGATGAAATCGCGCAAAGAAAAACAGCCCTTAAACTTTCGCAACAATAGCGCGAGACAACACAACAGCCGAGTGCTCGCCGTTATAATCCTGGATTAAAAGTATATTAAAAGTTGGGCGAAAAAGAAAGAAGGAAAGCAACAAAAAAACATATAAAGCGGCCATTGTCGCGTCTCGCGCGGTTGCATACAATCGCTCTACGACCGACCAACATTTGCATCGGCCGATGAGCGCCGACGAGCGGAAAGAGTTATAAAAAAAAAAACGGCGCGCGATGGCGAAAATCGAGGTGATAGCCCTTGCCATCCTCCTTGCCAATTTGGCTGCAGGTAATTATTTTCTTTTTTTTCCCGTTTGATGCTTCGCCAGCGGTTGTTCGAAATTTTGGTATGATGTATCGAATCAAAGAGCTTTCGTTCATTTGGGTCATGTGATATATAGATCGTAATGCACACTCGAGTTAAGGTCACGACGTGTAAAAATAAATCTTTTTGTAGATTAAAATTTTGAGGGGACGTCGAAAATAAAATTGTATACACGTAGCTATTGAATGATGCTCGCACGAGCGCACTATTTTTTAATATCATGCATGTGCACGTACCATATTCGACGTATGTCGCGACATCAGAGGTATGTTTGTGAAAGAAGCGTAATTACTTTGCGATTCATATTGAAATTTTTTACTGCGCGAACTGTGTTTTTTATTGGGATTTTTTTTTTGTTAAAACAACTGCAACTTCGTTGAGAGTTGTATATTGTTTTGAATATACGAGGTATGCATTTTTCCGTCAATTTTTCATATTTTTCGTAAACGCTAGAATAATAGTAGTATATTGAATAAAAATTCCAAACTTTTGAATGAAATTTAATTGTAGTTTTTCGAGTACGGATAAAACGAAATATTTACATATCATACTAGATAGTGCAAGGTCAATAAAAAAAATAATAAAAAATTTCTCTAAAAGTGCATATACTGAAAATCATGTCTCTAAAAATTCTTTAACTATCGAAAATATCGATCGCAGCTCCTGCGAAATATTTGCACTTAAAATTATTATTATCGACTCACAATATCAGATCTATTAAAATATTGATAATTGAAAAATTTTCCACGTGCACATGTAGCATTTTTTTTCCATGTGACGCCGTTAGTACTGTTTTTATTGAATAAAGGGATCTTT
>JAWWMK010026862.1:0-15413 GCA_035047105.1 Galeopsomyia nigrocyanea
CAATGGCAGATCGGACGCGAGCCTTGTCCCACAGCTTGCAATTTTGACCGCTAGGAGACTTTTCGGATCCCAATACCACTATGAGGAATTTACTTCTACACTTTCTGATTCAAAAAGTATAACAAGAAAAAAAGTATAAAAATGCTTAAACTGAATAAGACGATATATAAAAATAGTGGTTATATTATAGCACTAAAGACAATTAACACATTGCCGAATAAAATCTCTGGACACAAGCAGACAAAATATTAAAATTAAATTTTAAAAAATGGATAGAAAAAGGAATATCGTTTTGTTAAGTTGTCCGTAAATGAGAATTTGTTATTTTATTTTATAAGTTTTAGCAATTAAGTTGTTTTTGTAAGTTTTTTTATGTATTTACCAAGCCTACGCGCAAGAGGTTTATCCTCTTTTGTAGGTGTCTGAAGTTTATTCTAACCCAATTAGAGTGCTGTGAATGTATCTTGTTTGAATAAATAAATAAATAACTAAAATAAAACTTCAAAACCAAAAATAAAAAAAATTCCAAAAAAATATCAATTTTTCCTCTTCTGGTTTCTGAAAACTAATAAATTCATACGGGTTACCCTTGAAAAAGCATTTTTTTCATCCAATTACTCGTCAAGAAAGTAAACAAGACAAATACATTTTCGTGAAAAACAAATGCGCTGCCAAAATTCCATTAGGAAAACTTTTGCTATAAAAGCCCGTGAAACTGTCTCTCCCCCTTTTCAAGCGATTTATCTCAGCGGCGAAATATAATCTCAAACTCAAATTGAAGCATCAATATTCATTCGCTTACGCAGTAGCATTAAACCAACCAAACATATCTCGAGGAAAATCAAACCTCATCGTAGCATATAACGAAAATTGCTTTGGCGTGCAATTTGTTTGAAGAGCACCAATTACGAAAGGCAATTAGACGTACACGATACACGTGCGCGTTGGAAGTGAAAGAAAGAAAAAGTTTATTTTAAGGTGTGAACTCGCGATAAGATTGCTTTCTCCTGGCAAAGCGAAAGAGGACAAAGAAAGAAAAAAAACAAATCTGATAGCCTTGACATTGCGGTCGATCGATCGTATAACTTAGGGAGTTGATGGCACGAGGCATCGTGATTTACGATTTCATAAGGGCTACACGAAAACACGTAATCGACGATATTGCTTTCTAGATTGTTCAGCGAAGTCACTTGCCGTTCGTGATTATTGTTATATAACAATGGATTATCCCTCGCTTGTCGTATTCGAAAAAAAAAATCAAGAATTCCATTTGAATAACTTTTTGAAATAGTTTTTTACTGAAGCGTCAATTTGCTACTTGACTGTATGTACGTGTCGGGTGAGCACGTCTTTTTAATTGGACTGCGCGGACAAAGGTTCATTTTTTTCAACTCTCTGGAAAAAAAAAAGTTCCAGCGAAAAATTCCGGATGCAGTTTTGCTGGGAGAAAAAAACTGCTAGCTTCATTAACTTTTTTTTCAAACAAATTTACGCTGAGTTTGGTAGATAAAATGTACGGATTATCCGACTACTATGTAAAACGAAAAAAAATGTCGCGTCTACATATGTTTTATGACAAATAACTTTTTAGTAAAAAATTGCCAGGGAATTCCAGAAAATAGAAAAAACAAAACTAATCTCATTTTAACGAATGAAAGCTTCGTGGATTTCCAGAAAAACGAGACGTTCTTTAAAAAAAAAGATCTTGTTGCAAAAGTTAATCACCATCATCTCGTCCACTTAGGAAAGAAAAACTTATTTCAATTGTCAGCAAGCCGGTTCTCGGAAACAATGCTGTATATACGAAAAAAAAGAAGAAGAAGCGGCAGCACTAGCAGACGCGAAAGCGACGTTAGGTTGAGTATAGAAAGAGAACGAGAGCTTTAATGGGTGGAAACGCATAGAGTTGCACGGGTAGTTGACCCGAGCTCTCTCTTTCTCTCGACCTGTAATAATCTAGGAATCAAAATGAAATTGCGCGCTCACCAGAGTTACGTAATTGACGCAGGTGCCGCCGCGAGTTTTCCGATACGCCAATTGCAAAATGTAGTCGCAAGTTGTGCAACGATTATCGTTCGTCGGTACGTTGGCGTTCTGCTTTCATTTTTTTTTCGTTCAACCATCCGTGTCGCTCTCTGACACACACAATGAGAAAGCGCGTGCTCCTTTTTTGTTTTTTTTTTTTCAAACAGAGAACAATGCTCGTATGTTTGCAGGTGCAACGGACAAAGGGTCGACATTTGCTGTTGCAGAGGAAGTGGATGAGAGAAGTACTTTTTTGCTAATATTTCAATTGTATTTTCACTTACCTTTGCAGTAGTCATGTAGTTCATCTGTTATTCATGATTTGATGATTTGATAGGCGATGCTTAAGTGTCACTTTATCACGTCAGAGATTATCAAGACAAATAAGAAAACTAAGTCGCGCTCTTTGAGTTTGATAATGTTGAAAATAAGATATAAACATTTATTATCCACTTAGAGCATGATAACAGGGTTAGATTTTTTAGTACTATACTTCAACTAATAAGTGTTTGCTTATGAATTATTTTTTTAAAGAATTTACTTTTACACAGTTATCAATATGAAAAATTACGAAAAAATTAAACTTGATTCGAATTAGCTGATTCGTATTGTCAGATCAGCAACCTCAATTTTGTTTTGTCAAAATTAAATTATACGTATGCGGCACTTTTTCAAGTGTCAGTTTCGTTTTTTTTTATCGTGAAGTATATTTATTCTAAATTTAACAGTAAGAATACTCAAGTAATTTTGAAACCAATTCGGAAATACTATTCCTCACAATCGCTGAACATTTATAAAAAATTATCGAAACCGACTATTTAAACGTAAATACAAAAATATTTTAATTACTACTTTAATTTATTCTCCAATTTATTGAACATATAATTGTTCCAACAATTACGAAATGATTGGTTAATAAAATTTGAGCAAAAACTTACCTCCGACACTGGCACGAAAGCACTAGGTCCATCGAATGCTGGTTCTGGTACTGGCAAACCTCGGTCCTGAAATCAAAAAATTCTCATTACAAAATAAACTGAACCGTCGAATTAATGAATAATTATATTATTTTACATTATCAATACCAACGCCACTGAAATTAATTATAAAAAATATTCTGTACATTTATCATAATTGCGCAATTGTTATTTATACTAAAATGAGAATTTTCAAATTCTAATAAAAATTTGACGATAAACACGTCTTCCGCGATCGGATTTTTTTATTTTTTAAAAGACTTGTTAAATATCAATTAAGAACTATAAAACAAAACTTAATAAGGTTTACCAAAAAAAGAAAATTTTTTTATTATTCAAAAAAAATAATTTTTTTTGTCTATTAAATTTTTTTTATTTATTTGTAGTTCCATGAAATTTAAAGGACAGGGGCCATCCCCCAATTTCAGCCCGGCTAGCTCAGTCGGTAGAGCATGAGACTCTTAATCTCAGGGTCGTGGGTTCGAGCCCCACGTTGGGCGCAATTTTTTTCTTTTTGCGACAGGTCGCTCAAGAGAGCAACCAGGAGGATGCATATCTTTGAAAATATGGTTTTATGAATTTTTTTTTTCATAAACTCAAATATAAAGGTGTTTTACATGATGAAAATTCAGAGGTACAGTATACTTACTCAAAGAAAATTTCAGTAAAAATCACTCTTTGAGTTAAGAAAAATTCTAAAATGAATATGTTAATACATTTTGAATAAAAATTGCAAAAGCGGAAACGTACACTTTTTCCATATAGGCCTCTACAGAATACATACTCAGTCATTATTTATCAAAATCATTGACATTTTCATGAATGGAAATAATCTTTCCATACAGAATACTACATATTTTCCTTCCCCTAATACTTAGCAAATAAAAATCACAAAAACGAGAAGCTATACTTTTTACATAGGGCACTCGATAAGTACTTACTCAAACCATGAACATTGTTTAAAAAAATAAAAATATTAATTTCATAAAAAATCGCATGTATATTATTCTATTTAATACAGAATACTGTAAGAAAAATTGTAGTAGTAGTAGTATTTTATTTTACATGTATAGTCTTCGCGACCTTTTACATAAGGGATACCTCACTGAATTTTCGATTACAAATTGTTCTTAATCTACTGATTTTACACTTTCAATCTATATTAATTGTCCTATACTTTGATTAAAATCTAATTTATACATTGTGTTATTACTTAGGATACTATGGTTATTATTCTAACTCTGGATGTCTGCCCTTAATTTTGCCAGACATTCAAACATGCTTATGTAGTTGCATATTGCTATATTAATGTCCGCCTTAATTATTTCAATTATTTCCCTTTTCGTAAATTTCTCCCTGCTAGTGATTTTCTGTTTGTCAACTTCTTTTACCCATTTTTTCCCTACTTCTACCCTTGCCACGCTACAGTTCATAATATGTTCTAAGTCTTCCTCCTCTTCTCCGCAAAATCTACAGCACTTATTCTTAAACCCTTTTGCTTTGTTCTGTCGACATTCCCACACCTTATCCTTGCCCATTGTTCCTTCAATCTTCCTGCGTAATTCGGATTTTCCCAATAACTTTGCTTTCATAAGAAAAATTGTATTTTAATAAATGAATTTATTAAACCTACTAACCTTAGTGAATAAAAATGGCATAACCGAATCTCTATACTTTTTGCATAGGGCAATCAATTTGAACTTAATTGTTCAATTGATTCGTATCGAATGAAAAAAATAAACATATCTTGATTAGCGATCAGCTGAGGGCTCGGGTAGATGTTATTAAATAAGAAAAAAACGTGTGGTTTTTCCGGTTTTGCGACGTTTCGTTAGCGGATTTGCTAACCTCATCAGGCTTTTATTAAACAAATGAAATAAAACATATATGTTAAAACAAATTGGTACATATTCAAATTATACAAAGTTAAAATAACGAAGCTGACCAAGAAAAATAAAAAAAACGGTTACATTATATCGAAAATTACGAGAAAGACTGCGCTTAAGAGTGCAGTTTTCCACTGTGAAAATAAATATAGTACATTATTGCAATTCATTTATTTAATATTAAAAAAACTTTAAACTAGTGACATGCCCAATACTATAATCCTGATACCCTGATACCCAGATACCCTAATAACCCTGATAATCCTCATAACCCTGAGAACTCTGATAATCCTGATAACCCTGAATAAACCTTTTTCATTTTGTATAGTTCTGTGTCTGATTGATTAGGTTTAGTACTACGTAATGCAGTAATTGTATAATATTCGTAAAAAGGATCAGATTTTGATTTTTGCGTTAATAAAGCTTGAAGCAGATCTTGTGTTAAATTTTTACTTTTTGTAGAAATTACAATATCGTTGCTATCGCCATCAATCCCATTGTTGATTTTTTAATTGGAATTCAATTCATCGCTATACTCAATTTTTACATATTTAACCCTCGGCTGCCGCACTGTGGTCGCACGTAACGCCAGGGGGTATTAACACGTACTAGCTCGGACCTCAACGTGTGGCTCCGCCTATGGCTGAATTTCGAAAATTTAAAAATTCGTCGGAAAATGCGCAATAACTCAATCAATTATTAACTTATTCATTTGAAAAAAATTTTCTAGTATAAATATATCTTGATTTACGATCAGCTGAGGCTCAGCTGATCGTGAATCAAGATATATTTATACCATGGAGGGAGCTACACTTCAAACATTTTCCAGTATATTTCTAACTCATTGTAATAAGAATCAATAGTTATTATAATAGATTTGTGGTTTTTAACCACTGAAAAAAAAAATTGAAAAAAAAACGTAGTAAAAGATAAATGTGGGCGGCTAAGGATTAATTAAGTTCATCAGAGGCCGCCTTCAGATGGAAAGTTTTTAGACAAATTATTTGTAAAATTTCGAGTGATTTTAGTCAAATGAATGAAACTGAAAACACTGAGAATTTTCTGAAACTTGCAGCGAAATTAGTTTATGCACTGATTAATATCTCTGCAAAGTTTGAAATCGATTAACCGCCTTTTCCGCGTTAAAGTCAATAAAAAATTCATTTTTTAACATGGGCTCTTATGGGAGTGATGGCATTCGAAAAATGTATGAAATAGATTCTATCTATATAAAAAACAATGTCTTTTTTATCAAAAACAAAGTGAAGAAGATTAAACTGCGAAGAATCCAATTCCGTTTTCAAAAACACAAGTCATCGTCTAGTTTCAGAGTAATAAGTGCCGTACAAAAAATTGTAATTTGATGATTTAGTATAGTATATATTGTATATCGTTAACTTTGAACGTTTCTATTTTTGTTGCTATTGTGTAACCCTTGAAAGTGTGGTGGTAAAAAATGTACCACATCTTTTGTCTCAGTTTTTTTTTAATATTTCCTATATATTATTTAATTTACATATAAATATATATATACTTTTTTATCTTTTGAAAGTCTAAATTATTATAATTCCGTATAAAATTACAAAAATTCATTTATCTATAAATATGTTATAAAAAAATAACGTAAAATAAATTAAACTGAATGAATTCTACGTTTTTCTATTTTGACAGCGTTTTTTATATATGTAGTTTTTCTAATCAAGTTACAGCCAATCGAAATCAATTGAATGATTTTTATTTAACAAAAAATTCATCGCTTATTTAAATATGAAAAAAATACTCTTATCTCCAAGGAAGCATTCCGCCAGAGCATCTGGCAGCGTTTTTTTTGTCATAGTAGCAATCAATTGTCTTTGAACTTTTACGCCCCCTATAATTATGTTTTTTCTATTTTATTTTTACGTAGCTAGGTATACCCTATATATTGGTATATACACAGTAAAACATTTTACTTAAATTGAATACTAAAAGTTACTCAAAACCAGTTTTCCCATAAAAAAAGTACGCGCTTACTCACCGAAATTCGTCCCCCAAAATTACTTAAATTGAGTAGTGACTATTACTCAAAATGAGAACCTTTTTACTCAATTTGAGTAATTTTTTACTCAAAAAGAGAACCCGGTTACTTAATTTGAGTAAGCTTCAGTACTCAAAATAAGTAATTTTTCTTGCTCAAAATGAGTAATTTCTTACTCAAATTGAGTAATTTGTTAGTTAAATTATATTTTAGATATTCTATAAATATTTATAAATAACTAAAATATAATTATTTAGATATTTCTTTTACTAAAAATGTAAAATATTGTGGCATACAAAGTTTCTGCAAATTTAAAAAATATTGCTCGCAAAATAAATATGCATTTACTTTTATCGATCGTGTCGTTCGCGAAATATCGCTTCTTTTTTCCTCTTACGTCATGCAGTCATGAAACTGATTCATCACGATGAAATATAATAAAAGAAGTCACATTCCATTTTATAATATATAGCAAAAATAACTAAGATCCAGATTTAAAAAAAGGAAATTTGGCCAAATTGACTGCGGAGAAAATCGTGGTGAACAAAGATTGCTCACGTCTAAATTTAAGACAGGAATCGTAAAAATTATAATTTAAAAGCAATTTTGTTACTGGAAATATTCTCCACTTTAGTTTTTTAAAAAACTGCAAAACTTTCCACGAAAGTCAATATTCGTCAATACCTTAAAATATTTTTTACGACTTATTTTTCAAATTTAGACGCGCGAAATGTTCATCTTAGTGCAGGAAAGTCATTTTAATCGTATAAAATAGTTTCAAAATACTAGTGAAGAAAATTTTCAGTAATAACATTGTTTTTGGATTATAATTTTTACGATTTACGTTTTCAATTTGGACGTGGGCAGTATTTCTACACGACCATTTTCTTCACGGTCAATTTGGCCATGTAGAGAATTTTAATCGTGTACAGTTTGAATGTGATGAATCAAGACGGTGTCGAAATCGCCAAAATCGTGCATGTGTGACAAATAAATAATTTTTTTACCAAAAAAATCTTTTTATTACACAGCTTTATTTATTTTCTGATTTTTTAGGCAATATAGAAATAAAAATTGAGATGTTATAAAATCTCATCAAAGAAAAATTTGAGAAACTAATATTTATAATAATGAACTTGTGATTTAAATTTTAACTATTTATGAATCCTTTGAATACATACAATGTTTATTTGATAAAGTTAAGAAAATTGCATTTTATCTAATATTTTATTCTATACGCATTTTTAAATTGAGTTAACAATTTTTATCGAATCCGTTGAATACTCAAATTAAGTAATTTCTTACTATTTTTATCGAATACCGTTGAATACTCAAATTAAGTAATTTCTTACTCATTTTGAGTAACATATATTACTCATTTTGAGTAATAATTTATACTTCTTTTCCAAATGAGTAAATAATTACTCAAAATGAGAATCTTCATATTCAAATAAAGTATATTTCCGAATTTTATGTACTCAAAAAAAGTATTGGGCAAAAAAAGTCATGTCCCGAAAAAAAGTCAAATGTTTTACTGTGTACCTTGAATAATTTACTTCAAAATATTTTTAAAGGCGCATAAGGAAATTTTGTATATCCATTACATAGGAATTAAACTTTGAAAGCACGTTGTAAAAACGACTGTACATAATCAATAAACTTTCATGTAAATTTTCTCTTAATCTCTATGTTTTATCGAAAAGAAATCTTTGAATGATCATCAGGCATTATTATCTTGATTCATAGCCGCGGATAACTCACTAATTGATAACAAGAGTATTTTATGCAAACACTTGCTAATTTTCAAAGAACTTTCGAAATATAAACTCGATTTGTGATTAATCTAACAACACCGCGCGATGTTACTAAAAGCAACGTCAGGCTCAGGTATAATTATCTGATTTTTTTCCGTTTTTCTGAGCGCATCGGTTTATTTGTGCAATTCCATGCTGCAATTAAAGTGTTCAAATTACGTCTGCATTACACTGATATATCGACAACTGTTTAAGCTACACGTACGACCTTCGTTCGTTAAATTATGTAACGGTAAGCCGCCCGCGAGCGAGCCATTTGAATTTAATTACAGTGTTAAATTGGCATTAGTGCAACGTTAAAATCAAAGCCGGCTCAGTGTGAGCTCCAAAGTAAACTGAAAATACATTTATCTGTTGCGTACGAGTGAATTATTGGAACATAATCAAAATTCGCGAGCTTTCAGCAATAATCGCATCCAAAAGATGATTAATAATAATTAAGTACATCTACGCTTTTCCGCGAAAATTTAACACTCCCAATTTACTCGGCATTTGTCAAAATTAAATCAATAAACATAGGAGACGGAGATTTTTACGATTTTTCCGAACATAAAAATTTGTCTAACAGCGCTCGTAATATTTTTTGCAAACGTGCAATTTCAATTAGCGTAAAAGAAAAAAAAGCTCTGAGCAATCATCCGAACGACCGAACTGAAGGAAAAGTCATTGAATATCGTGGCAAATCTAGGCCTCGTAAACCTCCTTCGGGGTCGGAAGGAAAAAACAAAAACGAACGAAAAAAAAAAGAAAAGAAAAGAGTGCACCAATTACCTTAATCATCTGGATGATCTCGGAGCATTTGATCCTGACGTTGTCGAAGGGGCAGTTGACGCTGAGCCTCAATATCACCGGCAAATGTAGACTGACCATGCTGAGATACTTGTTAGCCTGAACGTGTCTGGGTCCATCGAGAGCATTGCCCAAATTCAACATTCTGCCGACATCGCCGGGAGTGACGACTTCGGCGACGCGATTACTCTTCCAGGGCACATCCTCGTCCAGCGAGAGTGGTCTCTTGATCTGTCCAGCGCTCAATTTTCTCTCGGGCTCGGTCTCGGGACTGCTGCTCTTGGTGTCGTTGAGAAACCCATCGAGAGTGTTAAACACTATTTTTTCACCACCACCACCGTCGTCGTCGTGCTGCTGCTGCTGCAGACGGTTGCCAAAATCGATATCGAACTTGGGGCTCTTGCCGTAGACCTTCGTGTCGGCATCCAATTCATCTTCCTCGTCGAACAGCTTTTGCCTGCCACTCTTGATTCTGACGAAGGGTCGTCCCCTCGTCAGTTTGTCCGCATCGTCGTTGAAGCCGCCGCCGCCGCAGCAGGCGTCGCTGGCGATGGGGAACAACCGTCTATCAGTGTCGGCACTCGAGCTAAATCGCGCCTCTGCGTCCTTGAGCTTGCCGTCGACGCAGTCGTACGACGGATACCTGTCGTCGAAGCTCGCCTTGCGGCCGAATATCGCGTTGGCCTCCTTGACGCTCTGCGGGAAAAAGCCGTCGAGGCTGTCTCTCATCTGCGCCCGGTAATTGGCGTTGCTGGGGCCTTTGTTGAGCAGCGGTGCCTCCCAGTTGTTGTTCGGACTGCCGACACCTCCGAGCCATCCCTCGACGGTCGTCCGTGCCGCCGCCAAAGCGATGTTCCTCGCCGCCTCGTCGCGAGCACAGAGCGGCGCGAGAAACCTACTGACCATTTCGACTTCGTCGCCTCGTCTCGACGACATCCTGCAAAGTTACAACACACGACACCGCACTCACGCAATTGTATTCAACTCGAAAGAGAGAGAGAGAAAAAAAAAGCAAGCTTGTTCAGTCAGCCGGTCAGCTCGCGGACTTGTTGCCATGTGAAAGTCTCCCAGCCAAAGTCAGCTGGGCTACCGCACAGCCCGTCAGCTGAGAGAGGTGTGTGTGCGAGTGTGCGAGTTATATAGGTATATAGAAGTGGCAGGCACAGGCACAGGCAGAGCACGTCAATAACGGTATAGATCGCGACCGCGCGCGCGAGATAGAGCGAATATGAGCGAGCTAGCCAGAGACAAAGGACGACGACTATAGAAGCTTCGAGCAAACGGTATAAAGTAATACATGCTACACTCACCTGGGCTCTCTTTCTCTTTCTCTCTCTCTCTCTCTCTCTCTCTCTCTCTCTCGCTCGCTCTCTAGCGCTCTCTCGTCCTGCCTGCACCTCGGCCCCCCCGGGCTCGCTAGCTGTTCTAGCTCGCAACAACTAAGTAGAACACTGACACTACTGACAGTTCAACGAGAGAGAGCTAAGCTGTCAAACTCTCACTCGCGACTGGCGGCATCTCGCGGAAAAGCCAGTCTCGCGGAAAAGCTCTCAGCTCGCCGTCGACTTGACTCGCTCGGCACGGGAAAGTCACTTTGCCGCCGCCGCTGACGTTACGCGGACAAAGCATTATAGACTGATCTAAAAAACCAGCCGCAGTAATGGTGGGCAACCGGCTGCAACTGTATGTATGTGTGTGTGCGTTTGCTGTGCAAGACGGGTTCAAAAGGCAACGGACTTACCGACTAAGTTCACATCAACTCCCGCGGCTTTTTGGCGCGCGCCAATTTTTTGACATTTCCGACCTTTCTCTCTTATCTTTCTCGAGTGATGTGCATGTGATGAGCTTTTGCATAATCTGCCGTGCCATGTCTGAACGTTCACGAGATTTCTCTCATAAGTGTTTGTTGAGTTTTGTTTATTATAATTAGTGACAGTGCTCGCGCGATAAGCTAGCAGACGATGCATAATTTGATGCACGCGTAAGGTGTGAAGTAGTAAGGAACGATAATGAGATTATTACAAGGCTGATTGGAAATGAGGTATCAATAATAAAAGAAGCCGCGAGAACAGTGTTTCTCAAGAGAGATTACATTCCGCGCGTTATCGTTATCCGCCACTGCCGCAATATATAGACGACGTTATCGCGCAGCTGGCTGGCTCTCTCTCTCTCTCTCTCGCAGTTGTGTGTACATACATATATACGCATGATCGCAAGTACCTTATACACATGCTTGATACAATACCGAGAATCACTCGTCCGAGCCGGCGGCGCGCTTCTAGTACTTTCATTCAAAGAAGAGACCAATTCACTTTGCAGAGCAAAAGGATGAGGCGTTACGCTTTCAATTAGAGAAATAAAAACTACGTGTTCAGTTGTTGTCGAGGAGCATGTGTGTGTTTGGTTAGGCTAATCGATTCTACGACGTACACGTTCTATTCTTTCCATTTTTTGTGTGTGTTGGTTGCCCCAAAAAAAAGAAGAGAAAAAAACACCGCAGTTGGTTTCGCGTCGCAAATGTAAATCGAACGAGTTTCTCAAGATAATCTGTGATTCATAGGAAAACTGATGGAAGATGTGGGCGAGTTTCATAAAATACTGTAAGGATCCGCATCTTGTTGCCAAAATTCAGAAGTTCTTCGGAGTAGATATTCACTATGATCATCCGAAGGAAAGTGATAAGAATGGCTTAGTGAATGGCTGTGTAATGCAAGAAAATGATGGCACCAGGAAGAGAAACGATGTGCCATCACAGTCACAACAAGAAGATACAACGAATACAGAAGACAAAAAGCCTTACACAGTAACGAATTATTTTTGGTACTACTTGTTTCTGTTTGGTACAGAACTGGGAGACGAATCATTCTACGCTACAGCTATTCCATTCTGGTTTTGGAACATTGATGGAGCTGTCGGGCGTAGAATTGTTCTTGTTTGGGCTACTGTCATGGCTATAGGGCAAACTTTAAAGGATATTATTTGCTGGCCAAGACCTTCTTGTCCTCCTGCAATCAGATTTCAGAGCAGGTGGGAATTAGAGTACGGAATGCCATCCACCCATGCAATGATTGCAGTTGCCATGCCATTTAGTGTGGTTTTGTTTACCATGAATAGATATATTTATTCTTTTCCTACTGGCTGTGTTGCAGCACTTTTGTGGTGTGTTATATATTCAATGTTTCTGCTAATAAATTATTATTAAATGAAGTGTAGCTGCAAGATTTTAATGTTTACAGGTGTATATTGATTTGTGTAAGCAGAGTTTACTTAGGTATGCACACAGTGTTAGACATAATTGCTGGTCTGGTTCTAGCAATTGCCATGATGATTCCACTGGTTCCGTTAGTTGATGCAATGGACTATTACTTTGTCACAAATAGCTGGGCACTATTAGCATTAGTAATTATCAGTTTAGCAATGATAATTTATTACCCACGCAGTGCAAAATGGACTCCGACAAGGTACATACATGAAATTGATTATTCAAATAGAATATTCTTCAATAATTTGATTCATAATTCTACTTTACTAATTTACACAGAGGGGACACAGCTGTTGTTGTTTCTGTCACTGTTGGAGTTCATGTAGGCGCTTGGCTACACTATAAGACTGGAGCTTTAATAAAGCCACTGTTACCTCCTCCATATCACGTTATTTGGCCATCTTACTCAATATTAGGCCTAGTAGTCTTACGAACAATGCTTGGATATTGTTGTATATTAGGAACAAAAGCTGTTGGCAAGAGTCTTAGCTATGCCACTATGTGTGGCATATTAAAAGTCAACTCAAAAGAACTCATGCAGAGTCAGGATTCTTTAGAGAACAAGAACAAAATACTAGTCGACCTGGTCTACAAATACATTGCATACTTCATGATAGGTTTTAACATAACGTACCTACTGCCAAATGTTTTTACAATGTTAGGTATCGAACGTCCTACTTTTTACACCGAACTTTAGTTATTAAATATACTGTTTTGGACTCATAATGAAACAGTGGAGATATGGTTATTGTTGAATTGTAAGTAGGATAAAAAATTATCTGTACATCACATTTTGTATTTGACAAATATGTATTGATACTCTCAATTCTAATATATGTTACAAATAATTTTGTTAATTAATTTCTGTACATTATTTAAAACATTACAAAACTTTTTAACTTCTTGATCGGAAATCTTCAAAATACCAATCGTTTTTTATATCAAAATGAAGCTGGCTTCAGGTACTGTTTATAAGAACTTAACTAAGACTTATTGTTAATATCACATGTACCAGTTTTTTCTGTTGGTATTCAGTTGTCCTTAAGAGCTAACTGTAATCTTAGAATCTGCAAAAAGTAAATAAAAGAATATAAGAATATAAGAATAATAAAAGAATATCTCTAGAAATTTATGTATGAAAAGTGGACATACATGTAATTTACTGTCATAGTAGGCAACAACATGTTTGTTGTCAACATTGTGAGGTAAAAACAAATCAATAATAGATCCAGCTTTCCCATTTTCAATAATAATACGATTACATCCAACATCTATTGTAAGATCTGTAATACTTGAAGATGGTAAATAAAAAAGAGCAATTAGACTTTTCTGATCTTCTGCTTTCACAATGACATAATTCTGAAATTTAGAAGTCTTGATAGTGTTGGCAAATTCTTGTTTCTGATTTTTCATATTTTTTACGGAAGTTTTCTTTTCCAAACTTTCTTTCTGTGAATCAGGCTTCTTTTTCAAATTTTCGATTTCTTTGCTATCAAGTTCTTGTATCAATGGTTTTTTAATTACAGGCTTCCTTGGTTTACGATCTTCAATAGTAAATGTTTCTAGAGAGCCTGTTACCTAAGACAAATATTACATGTGAAAATTTGTTTTTCTAGATCTAGTAATTTCAACTTGATATGCTAACTAACCTTTTTATTTTTCAAAACAACATGCTTTGAAGTATCAATATTTTTCTGATATTTATCATTAATAGATTCAAGAATGGCTGCAACAGTAAACTGCCAAAAATGTGGCTTCCTCATGCACTTTTCAAAGTAAAATGTGTTTACTAAAATATCATAAGTGGCTCTTTCGATGTCCTCTACAAAGAAAAAAATTACTTGCATATTAGATAAGCTTTTTTTTTCAAAAGAAATACAATAAATTTGAGCAACAAACCTTTATCTTTAGCCATTTTTTCTGTGCCAATAGCCATAGGAATGACAAAACTGGGAACTTCTTCTGTCATCAATTGGGCAAATTTTTCATCAGATATATCTTCTGGCCCAAGTATCTCTTTTGAATGGCACACATTGATAAACACTTTGTCTCCAGTTAGCGTCCAAGTTTTTATACAAGCACCTGGAAAGAATATATATGTTGTGTAATTGCTTTTTTTAACAGAACTAAAAATCAGAAGTGGTTTGATTAAAATTTACCAGGAAATGGATCAATCTTCTTATGTGGTGTTGTTAAATCCTGGCTAATGTCCTTTTTTAGCCAAGGTAAAGATTCTCCTGGTTCATCCTGTAATTAAAGTAATTTATTACTCTTAATGAATCTTTTATAAATTGTTATTTGCAATGTACAATTAATAAACTTACAGGCACAATTCGCAATTTTGTATTAATTGCACTCTTATCAATATCCAGGTTCATGATTGTTGAAGAATTGGTGCTACAATTTTACCTGTAAGCAAAGAATTTTTTATTAAAGAATGCAAACTAAGAATTTTTTTTTCTACCTAATTTTTACCAGATTTTTACTGAATTTCGTCACCCACACACAACCTAACTTGTAAAAGAACATAAAACCAAACTTATACGAAAATTTTAGTAGTTTCTTGAGTAGTCTAGTCGCCAAAGGGGGTTTAGTGTACATTGAAAGGTCCCCGGGATTTTATCAATGTTTTTTATGTATTTC
>JAWWMK010026873.1:0-15411 GCA_035047105.1 Galeopsomyia nigrocyanea
CTAATGTTCACGAGCATTTTCCGTCACTATATACCTTAAATAAGAAGAGAAAATAGGTCCGGAAGCCCTAGCGGCCAAAAAATTTGTTTAAATTCTGGTCCTCAGAAAATAGGTATTGTTTTCTGGATTTCGTCACATATATATATATGTAAATCGTCAAAGGAGAGCATTGGCACTGCTCGACTTTGTCGGTTGTTAACGCCAAAAAAGCTCGCTTCGGTTGGCGCACTTGGCTATATATCGCGTTTGGCGCTATGTATAGCTAAAAGTATCTCTCTCTTTCTCTCTCTGCACTTCGAAGGCACCTTACACAGAGCGCAAGGCCGCGCCGCGCGCGCCGTCCAACAATACACTTCGCACAGCACACAGCATTATACGCGGATCGCTTTCATTCAGAGCGCGATTTTTCGTATAAAGCCTGCTTTTGCTGTTATTGCTGCGTGTACCATGCGATGTTATACGTAAAACGCAACCTGCTGCTGCTGTGGCTGATTACGTCACGTTGTTGCGACGTAGTTTTCATTGTGATTCACGATATTGGGAGAGAGGAATGTAGTTTTTTTTCTAATTAAAGGGGAATAAGCGCGAGTTATTAGACGAGGGATTTACGTGTATCATTCGTGATGTAATTGAAAAATGTGGTTGATTTCGAGAGTTAGTGAAAAAAATTTTTTTTTTTTTCGCTGCGGTATAAACCCACGGATTAATTACGAACAATGAAAGTATAATCTAATACGAGAACAGCTGTTATTATTTTTTTTTTTTGTCGCGTTCGGTTTTGTCGAAGAATGTGTTTCAAAATTGTAATGCAAGGCCGAAAAAAATAGATGAGTATAGTAGAAGAGAACGCAGACACACACACGCGAAAGAGATCGTAAAGTATCGCGTCGCGGTGGCGGCGGCGAACGAGAGTGAAGGTGGCAATCTGGTGAAAATGACGTAACGCCAAAGCCAAAGAGCCTGAGCGCGCACACCGGCGCTCGTCCAACAGCAGATATAGATAGATATAGATAGATATACTTTCGAGAGTCCGTCTTTTTTTTTCTTCATCTTAAAGTTCGATGGGCCGCGATTTAATGATGTGCATTACTCAAGTAAAGGTATCTAATAAATGTCAGCCGAGGCGAGTGAACCGATAAGCGTTCACATATATATAATAGGTGTGTGTGTGTGCATCGTCGATTATTATAAAGCGTGATCGTTGATGAAAATTTTTTTCTTTTTTTCGGTGTATTAATGATATAACCGCGAATGATGCAGCTATTGCATTGAAATCTATATATCGATGAGGAAGAGCGTTGGTTTTTATTGGTGGATGATTAATTATTTTTGTTGCTGGGTAATAACAACAACGCGCCCAGGGATATAATGCAATGTAATTATGGAATATAACTATTATGCCGACTTATATATATACAAGGAAGTAAAAGTATAAAGAGAAAAGAAAATTGCTACCACTGCGCGCGGGAAAAAGCTAATTGTAATTGTAAGTTTCTTCGCGTCTTGAGCTAGATAAACACGCGAAATATTACTTTACGACGATACAGCACTCGTTTTTTTTTCCTTCGTCATTTTTGGTCAGTTTGGAGTGTGCGTGTATAACAAGAAGACAACAGCGTAAGAAAATAAAAAGTAAAAGTGCATCGAAATCAGCGAATTTGAACGAATTCCAGACACAGTGAGTCGCTTGAAAAACTTACAGAAACGTACAAAGAACATTAACATGAGCAGCGCACTCTCTCTCTCTCTCTCTCTCTCTCTCTCTCTCTCTCTCTCAAGCGAGCTTCGACTTTTCCTGCTGTGGCGTTTCAGCAACAGCATGCACACACATAAGCTACCCGTCGCGCGGTGCCACACAGTAACAGCCGCATGCGCCGGCTATGGCCTTCAAGGACGTTCACGCTCGGCCCGCTAATTGCGATTGCAGTTTCCCTTTTTTTTGTGTTCTTTCATTTTTACTCTTTCGTGTTTTAATTTTTTGCTTTCGTTGTCGACTTGTTTGAGACACTTTGATCGCGCCCAACAGATATATACATAATACGGGCGCGAATGCGCCCGCGCCTCCGGACAAATGGCTTTCTTTTGCGTTCGCGAGGGACTTGTGCAACTATATACTCTATAGCACTTTGAATGACGTACCGCGGAGCCTGTTCTTTTTTTTTTTGTGCGCGCGCTATTGAAATTGCTTCAGCTGATTTTTTGAATTGGCGCACGAGAGAGAGAGAGAGAGAGAAGTTGATTGGATGAACTTATATATTGTTTGCGGTTCAAGGGTTTTTTTTGTCTCGTTGCGCAAGTAGTGACTTTGCGAGTTACGTGTGAAATCGTTCGATTTGCGAAGACAATGAAGTTGAATTTATTGTGAAAAATGTTTATGAGTTTCGTCGTATTTTGAAAATGAGGGTGATCAATATTGAAAATGTTACATTGATCGAGCGGCTTAGTGTAATCATCAAGTACAAGAAACAAATTGGAGAGTCGAGCGAAACGAACGTTTCGCATATATAATTTCTAAACTATGTAAGTAATTTGCAATATGTAATCATTTTATGATTTTTTTTTATAAGTACGTTGCTGTATATTATTTGACTAGTGCGTTTTTTTTTCAGTTTTCACTCTAAAAACTACCTTTCCAATGATTTACAATGTTGTATATCGATGTCCAAATGACTATAATTATAAAATGAAAATTACAACCCACATGCCACAACGGTTTCTAACAGCTCTGCGGAGCGATTTATATATTTTTATGGTATAATTTTTCCATTTTTCATCCATATATATATTTCGCAACAACACAATGTAACACGAAGAACGACACGTGTAAGTGCGTGTCCATCTTAATATTCGTCATAATTTCGTCGGGTCAGTGGAAAAATATCCCACATCCAACGAGTAGTTTGCGAAAATCCCACATCCAGTTTCCGAGACAAAAAATCACACATCCAATTTTTCAATCGGAAAATCACACATCCAATTGTTCGAGTTTGAAATCACACATCCAAAACCTTTTTTATCTTAGTGAATTTTAATAAACAACTCAATATTATTGTTTTTAAAAAAGTTTAGTTTATCAGTAATAATTGTAATAATTATTTTAGTACTCGAACATAATTGCTCACTTCAAAAAAATCATCTAAATACTTTTTTCATGGCTTTTTTTAAACAATATAATTTTTTTTTTTGTCAAAATATTATAATTTTTTTGAAGTGAGCAATTATGTTCGAGTACTAAAATAATTATTACAATTATTACTGATAAACTAAACTTTTTTAAAAACAATAATATTGAGTTGTTTATTAAAATTCACTAAGATAAAAAAGGTTTTGGATGTGTGATTTCAAACTCGAACAATTGGATGTGTGATTTTTTGTCTCGGAAACTGGATGTGGGATTTTTGCAAACTACTCGTTGGATGTGGGATCTTTTTCCACTGACCCGACGATTTATTAACGAGATTAAACAAGACAAAAAAAAGGAACGATCGATAATATAATTCAAATTCTATACGCCTTTCGAAATCGACGTTTTAATTGCCTCTAATCTTTCGAATTTTTCGAGTTCAGCAAGTTAGTTTCGCAATATCCAGATTTCAAATTATTACCACTTTCGATATATTTTTTTTTCGACAAAATACAGCTTATCTCTAATGGTATGTGACAAAATAAAAAAAAAACAAGCAATAACGAATTCAAATGTATCGAAGCTGGCGAGCGTTATAATTATGAAAAATCGTGGAATTATTCTATTGCCACACGAACTGCGTACATAAACACACACACGTATACCTATCAAATTTATATTTTTAATGTATTAATTCCAGAGCGTGAGTGAGTATATATATAAGCCTGTTAAATCCGTGACTAAAAACTTATAGGTGAGCATTTTAGCGCAAATTCAAGCCGATATTTATATGCAATCATTGGATTTTTGCACAATACGTAATTATACTAACCGTATAAACACAGAGTTCGAGACGGCCATTATTAAAACCCGGCGTACACTTAATTGATCGCCTCGTTGATCGCTTTTTCTCTCTCTCTCTCGCTCTCGCGAATCAAATCAGATGAAAATGTACATCGAGCAGCTCGGCGACACGCCTATATAACTTTACGAAATTTCCAAGCGCTCGTGGTTTTTCCTCGATATATATATAGCAGCAGCAACCTGTTGGAGAAAAAAAAAGCAGATCAGAAGCTCGGCAAAGCTCGCTATAATAACAGTAATACAGTGCGTATGTGGTCAATGACGAAAGAAGCTCAAAGTGTATGTGTATCGCTCACAAGAGAGAGAGAGAGAGAGAGAGAGAGAGAGAGAGAGAGAGAGAGAGAGAGAGAGAGAGAGAGAGAGATAGCTGCTTGATGTTATTTAATAATAACCCTCAATCATCCGGTCTGTCTGTGTGTGCGCGTGTATAATGTTGCTTTCGAGTTTGCAAAGTAACGAGAACATAGACGCGCGCGATATTCCAGAGCGAACTGGTAAAACAGGAAACCGATTTTTGCGCCGACCGGTTTGCGCGCGCCGCTCTTCTCTTCTGCAAGCTCGTCTCCCTCTCGAGGCTCTTCTACTTTGTACTTGAGGTAGGTCAAGATCCTTGGTACACGAGGATTTTCTTTTCTTTTTTTTTTTTTTTGGTTGCGGCGCCGAGACGCTATTTGTCGTTTATATCTGCGCGGAATTTTCCACGCGCGGGTTTTTTTTCACCCACCGGAAGACTGATACATATATTTTCGAGTTCGTGTTTGTTGTTGATGAGCTTTAGATGAGTCACGCGCACTCGTTCGTCTAATTCGATTGTTTTTTCTCTGGCGAAAATTGCATTATTTTCGTGCGTTCGTGGTTGTTTTTTTGTAAATAATACACGAGTGTGTTTTTTTTTTAACCGCAGTCACGAATCGCTTATAGAACGTTGTTGTTTTTTCCATTTGCGTGCGAATTGTAATCGTGAAAAATACGATAATACAAAAAAAGAAACACGCGCGTATAGTCTATCGAATCATAATAGTACGAGGATAATAAATCATAGACTTTCTAATGAAGAAAATAGTCTCATTTTTCAATTAGCGATTTCATCTAATCTCACGAAATGACAAATTGATTGATCGGCCAGCATTAAACACGAGCACTATAGGCCGCACTAAAGTTCGCATAAGTCTCATTAAGCACCGCGTGTATATACTTTTTTTTCGTTGCAATTGGCAAATAACAAAGGCGCGTTTCGTTTTTTTCTCTCTCTCTCTCTCTCTCTCTCTCCCCCAATGGAAAATTACTTTCTGCGAAATGTAATTTTTCAAATGCGTTTGGTTATTTTTCATCGGAATGTATATATACGTTTGACTCGTGGCAATAATTTATCGCGCCGCTTTTTGTCTCGATATTAGATGCATCATCAGGTAGGTAAATAAACAATATATTTGCAAAAAAAACAGCGACGTAGAGCAACAAGGTGAGCAGTTGTTAGTGCGTTGTTGATGCAAAAGCAGCCTCGTTATGACGTCTAGACGTTACAAGCATAATATTATTGCTATCTTTTTTTTCTCCTTTTAGTTGTTTTTTTAATTCTATCGCGGAGAGCATATGTACCACCTGTGCACGCGAATGAATAAATATCCAAGCTAATTTTACATTCCGACGTATCTCGCGCTTTCGTATATGTATGTTCTTTCGTATATATCGCAGCGAATGTCATTATTAAAAATTATACATCGTATGCTAATACGCGCTAAGATATATCTGTCGAGCATTAACTCGTCTAATAAATATAACGAACTAGGTATTTTTCAATCTCGAATTAGATTAATTTCGAAAAAGAAAAAGAAGAAACGATAGAATCATTAAACAATAAACGTCACTCGATATAAAAAAAAATCCGAAAAATTCGCTCGTTAGCGCAATATATCTCATCGCTGAAAATACACGCGCGGGGATTGCGCTATGAGGCCAAAAGAATATCGGGAGCGAGGATAGTTAGAGGCGATTTTCAATAAAAGCCACCTCGCCTCTGCACGAAAAGATAAACACTCGGCAAGAGAAAGAGAGAGAGAGGTTTTACAGTATGTTGTGTGTGTATGTGTGTATCGTTCTGAGAGTTGTATAGCCAGCTGCCCTTGAGATTCTACGATCGACGAGAGAGCGCGCGCGGGCTATTTCCACTCTCGACGAAAGTCATCGCCTCTCCCTTTCGAGCATACGAGAGAGAGAAAGAACGCGCGAATTAAAAGAGATATACAGCACTCGATCCATAGCATCCTTGTTTTGCAACGTTGCCTCTTTTCTCGTTGCAGTAGTTTATCGATAATATACACCACGAAGAAAACCCACGCGCGTCAGGTGAACGTTATAACGTTTCATTGTCGCGACGATCGTTAAAAAGGAAGATATATTTTTCTTATCTCAAAAGCATCTCTTTGTGCATCCAAAAAGAGCGATAAACTACTGACGTAGGTACTACACTTTTTTGAAAAAGAGAAAAAAAAATTCAAAATCGAGTTATTCCAAGAAGCAGCAGCATATCGTCATCATCGATCATCATCATCGGGTATTTTTATCATTCGCTTGAATCCCGTCAAATTAATCTCCATTGAAACTGTCAAACGCACACTATATTATCCTCCGCGATTCCGAAGAAGATATAGTTCGCGCAGGTAATTTCATGGCTATCATCGTAAAAAAAAGATAAAAAGAAAGTTCGCGCAAATCAGATATAATCACTCGCTTATCACAAAGGAATAAACTGCAGCGATGGCATGTCCGAGCGATAAGCAATCTATTATATATATGACGAAATCCTTTAAAAAAACACACTTTTCTGGGATCTAGAATGGAAAAATTTTTTTTTTAATGCGAGCATTCAAGTAGTACGAGTCAAGCGTATGGTATACCCATAGTTAAATTGCCAATTTGAATTTTTATTGCTCAAAGATTCATATATGACGAAATCCAGAAAACAATACCTATTTTCTGAGGACCAGAATTGAACATTTTTTTTTCGCCACTAGGGCTTCCGGACCTGTTTCCTCTTCTTTTTGAAGGTATATAGTGTCGGAAAATGCTCGTGAACATTGGAAAAGTCCTCGGGAACTATATTTTTTCAGCATTTTCCCGATATTAATAACAAACTAAAAATGTAATTGTCACCGGATAATTATTTTTGAATAAAACTTTTTTCTACATAAAGGTCTTCTTCTTTGCTATCATTTTGATTGGTCAAAAATGTTTCTAGCGGTCTTAGAAGCTGAGAAATTAATATTTGAAGAAATGCCGTTTTTCGCCTATTTTCTGTGAGAAAAGCCCATTTGATTATAACGGGAAAATGTAGAAAAACTAGTTACTGCAGACTTTTTCAATGTTCGCGAGCATTTTCGGACACTATATATCTTCAAAAAGAAGAGGAAAAAGGTCCGGAAGCCTTAGCATAAAAAAAAAATTTGCCATTCTAGACCCCAGAAAAATGCGTTTTTTTTTAAAGGATTTTGTCATATACGCAATCGTTCGTGCGAAACGTCATATTCATACTCCACCCTCTCTTGTTCTTGTGTATACACAGTAAAAATTTTTACTCATTTTTGGGACAAAACAAGTAAAAAGTTACTCAAAATGAGTAATCGGTTTCTCATTTTGAGTAACTTTATACTTATTTTGAGTACCTTTTTACTTTTTTTGTCCCGAAAATGAGTAAAAATTTTTACTGTGTATGCGTGTTGCTGTTGCACCTGATGTCACACAAGTAAATGTATCTCTATCAAGCTATACAACAACAAAAAGTATAAGAATCAAAGCAATAGGTTTATTTACCGCACATACGTATAATATATGTACATATATGCATGTACACCTTCGCAGTGCGTTTTGCTTTGTGTGTGCACGCCGTAGTCCCGTGCTGGTACGACCCGTTCCCCCCGCGTGTGTATATACCGCAGCGCGAAAGTTGCTCTCTCTCTCTCTCTCTCTCTCTCTCTTTCTCAGACAAAAAGAAAACGAACTTAGAGGGAGAGAAAAACGACAATCTTGGTTGCTGTTCGCCATTCGCTCGCACGCTCACCTGCCTATAGCAAGTATATATGGCCTTCGTAACCGGATGACTTCGCGGGGATATATAAAGCACGTATATATAGACAGCGCATTTATATACGATGAATCTCTTTTGTGTGTATACCTTGTTGTTTTTGTTGTTGGTCGCCATATGGCGCCGCGACGAAACTTGCGATGGGAAAATTCGACGTATAATATACGAGCTCTTGTAAAACCTATAACACGCGTGCGCATAACAGCGAATTTTTAATTTTATTATTCCGTATTTTTCTAAACCCCTCACCGAGTCGCGCAGCACTTGTTTAGCGATCGTAATCGAGAGAAGAAAAAAAGTTCTTCTTTTTTTTTTCTTGCCTTTTATCTCGTGACGCACGACGGCCTTCGCGGAGTCGAAGTCGACTGACCCATATTATAATATTTTTCGGTGCCTTTTTACGTTCGACCATCAACGACCCAACCCATTATTGCGCGATATATATATCGATACGATATAACCCACATAATTTCCGTTGCGGTCTTGTTGCGAGGGAAATTCCATCATTCTGGTACCGTTTTTTTTTTCTTTTCGCTCGCGCTGGTGAATTTCATAATTGATTCGAGGAAAAATACTCTCCGCGTATGATACGTTCGATCGTTTTTTAAAGTATGTATGATATTGCTCGATAATTTTGTAGCGCTGCAACGATAAAAAAAATGACACCTGAAGACCAGTTTTTCACGCTCATCCTAAAGTCACGGAGAAGGAGGAAAAAAAATAAATCTGCGACGTGTGGTAAATAAATCACAGCAAAAAAAAAGAAGCTTTATACATGTAGTTTGTCCCGGCGCAGCACGAGTGCATCTATACAACCCGTTCTTTAATAAACGGAAGAAACAACGATATATACACACTAAGAAGTTGTCGGTGGAGGGAAGGCCTATAGAATGAAATATCCCCCTCCCCTGGTTTCTCTAAAGGAACTAAATTTTTCATGCGAGTCCATAAACACACTTTAGCCTGTCTCTTTCTCTCTCTTGCAGTGCAGTACAGAGCGCGTCAACTGAGAGAGCGAGATTTCTACTATAAAGTCGCTACTACTACGGTTGGCGGCCTTGCTTGCGGCCCTGAGGTCGATAAGGTCTGTTGAATAATGGAGGGTTAGCATCTCTTCGTCGCCACCGCTCGAGCAGAGTTTCCCTCAGTAGCAGATTCGCTGCGCGAGCTTGCAAGCACACACACACACACACGCTATAATGGATAATCATTATCGTTCTGAAAATAATAAGCTTCCGCGTGTTATAGTATACTGACTTATAAGTGTGCGAGCTGTGCTCTTCGGATCGATCTGTACTTTTCTTTGCACCTATGCTATTACACTACTGACCTGCTGCTGCTCTGTGCAGTGCGCAGAGCTTGCGCTAGCTCTCTTCGGTTCGATCATCATCCGTCTTGCGATGTATATATTATAAGATAGCTGCTGTTGTTTTCGATTTGACTTTACATCGTCTTCTTGCGATACTCGATAGCTTGGTTTTCGATGATTCATTATTCCGTTTGACATTGTGATGTGGAAAATTGTTGGAAAAAACGTCTCGTGTACATTATAAATTCGAACTACGTATTCGGAATTATATAATTAGAAGAAAAAAAAAACATGTTTTCCAGAGCACTCGATCACGAGAATGATAAAGGGGAGCTTAATTACTCGAAAAAAACAAACAGCGTTAATAACAAGCGCGAGCGGATCTCGCATAATAGTGTGAAATGTTTAATCTATCCTATAACCCTGTAAACTGCAAAGTGGTGAGAGAGCGCGCGTATAGAGGCGCAGCTTTGAAAAGAAACTTTCATGACGCTAGGAACAAATATACTTCCGTCGTTAATGAACTTAATAGCCAACAACACATACACACACACACATTGCGCGTGAAAAAAAGACGTGTGTGTGTGTAGCTTTTGTTCTGTTGTGCGCGTCGTTGCGATATCGTGCGCACTTGACTTTTCTTTTCTATCTCGCTCTCTTGACGTATATTTACAATTATATATTGTACGTGACGGTGAATAACGTTGTAGCTTCTTATTCTGCATCTTTTCGTGCAAGCGTAAATAAATTTGTTGCTGAGATGATCATATTATCGAGCAAAAATTTTGTTGTTGTTGTTATACCTGTTGCTTGTTTTGAATTTTTAAGTGCGCGCTGCGCGATGAGTTTCAATTTAAAACGGAAGTGTAATTAAAAATAAAAATAATTATTGTGATTTGTCATGCTCAACCGAAAAAAAACGAACGTGTTTGAAAGTCGTGACATTCGAGAGTAGCACGTAAAAAAAATGGTCTTTTTTTTTTTGAAACAATGAAAGAAGATGATATTGTGATTTTATGATTTTCAGATAAGGACTTTTAAAGAGAGAACGTGTATATACAATTAGTCGTTACGTAAAATTCATCGAACAAAACGTCGCGTTGCTGTCGAAAGTATAATTAATGGCTCGAAAAACATCATTCGCGGAACCAATTGAAATAATAACGTTTTTGTAATGTATGCTCAAACTTTTCACGAGAAGAGCACGTCGATCGCGCGAGTTTTATGACACTTGTTACCTTTTAGAATTTTTCGGGCTCATTGTAAAATCATACACACGTACCGTGAAAAATTAACGATTTTCATCGTCAATGTATACACAACTGCTTTGCAATCAATATTTTTCTTACCGCTTTTCTTTGAAACTCGTCGTCATCATCATCGTCATCGACAAACGATAACATCAAATATTAGCGAATGATGTCAAAGAAAATTCGCTTGCCCGCGTAAATTTTTCCCAAAAAAAAAATTGACCAAAAATTAAATGACAAATTACTTGGCTGCTCATTGTCCCTCATTATATTTCCCCAATCAATCGGCATAATTCTTATCGCGCGTTGAACATAACGATTGATCGTTTCCTGTCTTTCTCTCCCTTATTGCGAATGATGAAATAACCCACGCAAATTAGCCTATCCAAATATGTATATTAATTAACGTTAAATTATATCACGCTCCGCGAAACATTGCACTCGTTATCACACCGACACTGCAGTAGCTTACGCGCGCGAAACAAATAAACAGATCCATCAAAATCAATCTTTAGTTGTTGAAATAAAAAAAAAATTAAAAAAAAAATAGCAGCAGCAGCTCGACCAAAAGTAGCAAAATAAGAACACGCCCACGACATATACGAAACGGTTACATATGAGCGCTGAGTCACGAAGTAGCAGCAGCAGCAGCAGAGTCTCGCGCGAGTAGCGATCTCAGTCGGCTAATAGCGCCAAATAGAGTCACGCACACCGGGTTTATTCGGGAAGTGCGCGACAATTGGGTCAGTGCATTCCCGACGGGCCGAGCGACTCGCCGTTGCTGTCTATAGCTGCTTCTATCCGCGAGAGTAAAATAAGATACTCTGCCGAGAGAGGCGCTAGAGCGACGCGACACTGAGCTTTTTCAAAGTTCCCCTTGGTTATTCTCGATATTCTTATTCTTCTTCTGCTTTTGGTATGCAAAGTGATTTGCGAAAAAAAAAAATTCCATTGTAAAATTGCTACCGAACGTCACGAACGTAAATTGTATGGTTACGTCGAGTGTACGTAGCGAATGACGTACGGTATGTTTGATGCCCACGATGCGTGTCGCTGGCAACGATTGTAGAATGAGCTTTACGACGGCGAGCGACGCACGGCAATGAAGTTGCTTTAAAGACGGCAATAGACGCCGAGAGAGATAGAGAGAGAGAGAGAGAGTAGTCTATAAATAATAGGGGCCGACATTGTCAACTTCATCTTGCATTTTACTTGGCCATTCTCTCTCGTGCGCGCCGAATTGCCTTTTTTACAAGAGAGATGCAAGCTTCGATGAGTTTCAATGGGGGCAAAGTCAAGCTCTAGTTTTCTTCTTCTTTTTTTTTCATTTAAAAGCCTACTCGTGAATGGAAATATCGAACGATAAAAACAAACCGTTGACCGTTGTTTGAGCAAAAAAAAAAGGCAGCTGTTGTATATTTGAATGGAGGTAGAAAGTTCTTACTTACTCGAAATCTGAATTTACGAATCGTACGTTTTGATAAGAGCCGCGCGCAAGTTTTTAAAGCTTTTTTTTTATTTGAATTTAATGTTTAACGTTATATACTTTCTTCTTCTTTTTCTTATCGTTTTTTTTTTCGTACGAGATATTTGTTATGTGGGTCACACACTAACCAGTTTTCTTCTTCTGCAATTAGCTGTTACAATACGATTTATATGAGTAATCTTGCGACTATTACAATGCAATTATGTTTCGTTTTTTTTTTACTTGACTAATCAAATTTAAAGCTCAAGTTCTTTTTTTTATCAGCGAATACACACTGAAAGACGAATAACAATGCAATAAAGCTTCGAATATGCGATAAAAATGCCAGGGGGGAATCACAATCATTATTTAACTGGAGCTTAGATAACTTTTATAATATGTTAATCCTTCAAGAGGTTTAAGCTACTTACAGCAATTTTCCGTATAAAACAAGGCATAAATAGATTGGAAATTTTCAATAAAATTCTTCAGCTGTCTTTTTTTAAAATAATTTTCAAAGACGCAATCTTAAATTAAATATAAACCTTATATAGATTGAGTCGAAAGCAGTAAACAAGTCTGATGGTTAAAGCTTGTTGTTCGGGGCGTTATCATCGCCGTGCTGGATAAGATAGGTGCTACAGCTCGCAGGGTAAATGACACACACAAACAACCTGGCCGCCCTAATCATTAAAATGGCTTATATCCCTGTTTAAAGCGTTTATCGATGCATAATATAAGACAATCGGACAAACCGCGCACATCCGCTCGCGAACAACAGGTTTCGCTCTCTCTTTTTTTTTTGCCTTTCCCAAATTTCCACGTAAGAAAGGTTCTTTGGCCTCGTACACGCAAAAAGAAATTCCAATGACCTTTGCAGCTTATTGCAAGTAATCAAGGATATACAAAGCAGATAAGAATGCGGATCCAACGACGCATAGTGATGCTTTCTATTATCGCCCAATTGTCTTCTTTTTCTCTCGCCCCCCTCTCTTTTCTTCAATCGAATTCGCGAATAAAAATAGATTGTGATATAATATGTATCGTACGATCGTGACGATGTTGTTTTTTTTTTCTTCTTTTCGATTTCTACAGATAGACCAGAACGTATTATGAAAAGGAATTTCGGCGAGCGTGAAAATATTTGCAAAGTGAAAACGTTAGTTTTGAAAATAAAATTTGTATTTTCGAATCCAAACGTAAATTTATTGATAATAATTAATCGAAATTTAAGAGATATATGGCTGTTTAAAAAGTGATTTTGCGTTATCGCAAGTATATTTTACGACGAGTCGAGCGATCGCAACAATGTTTTCGCCGATTAATCGGCTACATTACATTTCACTCGTTATCGAGCAATTATATATTTTTAAACCTAGTGTACTAATTTAAGAGCTTATTACTGCACTACACGTTACGCAATAACGCAATGGCATATTACGCTCACTGACAGTAATGTCACTTTCTCGTTTCGAAGGCTGTTTCGAATTCGATTCAAAATTAGAACATTTTTTTTTCTCTTTAATTCTATAATACACGCGGGGTAACGCATATTATTCGTTACGTGATTGGATATTTATTAATACTTTTATGTAAAATCAACGTGTTTCAAGTCACGACGAGAGCTTTTCATTGCTCCAGCTTATAATGAATATGTTGTTTTCACTTTCTGAACTGTCTGCGTATATGTGGATTAATGTAGTAAGACTAATACGAAAGCAACAAAAATGTTTAGCATAAAATATACGTATGACAAACCAGAATTCCGACTAGTTGAGTTTTATTGAAAAGAAAAAAAAACAGCGAGATATAAGTAATCAATGCACATAAGTTCTCAAAAGCTTAACTAGCTGCAGACACCAGTATCTCGACGCGAGGCGTTTTAAATAATTGCAAAACTACATTAAAAGCTCGCAATACAATATTAGCACGTAATACTTACATCTGGTGTGTTCTTACGTAAAAGCCAAAGAGAGAGAAATAGAGAGAGAGAGAGAGAGAGAGATGAAATTAAAGACTACATGCAAATTCGAGTTTTGTATTTACTCGAGCATAAAGTGCCGTTTACTGCGAACAAAATCGCCTAATGGAAAAACCACGCGCACCGCCGTTTCGAAAATGCAATTTAATCTTTTCAGGCCACACCACGCCGGTTTTCTCTCTCTTATACTACTTGCGCGGGACTTTTTTTTATTTTTCTAGCCATTATCAGACGTTAGCAGATCGTAATAACAGGTGTCGTCGTGCGCGAATAATCAACCTAAACTCGTTTGTTATACATCAATGTGCACTTGTTAAACGCTCGTATCGCTGTTTTTTTTTATCTCTTTCCTTTACGTCGTTATACTCAAATGGTCGCGCGAGGTATTTATAAATCGTCGACACCTTAATTTGGCATGCAGCGATTACGATATCCGCAATCGTTGCTGAACCACACTAATTGGCTATTTTATCATCCCCACACGCGAAATAATCTTCCGTTCATTAACCGAAAAAAAAAAACTTCGCCGTCGGTTGGTCGCATGTTACTATATAAAAAAAAGCTTCCTTCGCTGATTTTTTTTTTTCGAAAGGTAAAATTTATCAAATTACACTTGGGTGTTTTTGCGAAACAACTTCTCCTTGCGTGGAGTGCGTTGGTTTTATGTTCACCTGCACACACACATACACGCGCCTTTGTAAAATCAGCATATAGAGATATAATGTTCGCGCGGCGCGGCTCGGAACGCCCATGCGAAAAATTCAGGGGGAAAAAAAAGAATCCAATCTCTCGCTCGCGCGCTTATCGGTTCACCGAGCAAGCTACCAGTCGCAAGTTGCGTAAGTTGTGTGTGCACCAACTCTGTTTCTGTCTGTATATATGTGTGTGTGTGTGTGTGTGCAAGCCAGTTACAGCGATGTTAGAATTCGCCTGCTCAATGATCAATTTGTCCGATGCTAATAATATACGTGAAATGTGGATTTACGACGGACGACTTGTTTTTTTTTTTCTACGTATATAAAATAAACCAACTACCGAGTTGAATATATATGTATATGCTCGCAATTTATATATTGCATTACTTTGATACAAAATGATCGAGCAACTAGTTTCGTCGATTCATTCGGTAATACAATATTTGAAGTTATCTAACTCAATATATATAGATGTGCTCGCGGGACTTTAATTACAACGCCGATGATTGAAAGCATGAATCGAACAAATTTTTTTTATTCCTTATACTCTCGTATCACACATGAATGAATACAGATTGGAATACGTACACGATGATTGCCAAAGTACATTCGAATGCAAGCTCGCGCGCGGCATACTATATA
>JAWWMK010026884.1:0-15410 GCA_035047105.1 Galeopsomyia nigrocyanea
TTGGCGGGACGCAGTCTTAGCGCGCAGCAGGCGTGCAACCTCAAAACAGAAAACCAAGCAATCGAGCATATGAAACTGGCTGCTATTAACACATATGCTCGACGTTGGTACCGGCTAGGCAGAGATTCGTGGTAGAGAGAGAGACAGAGAGCGCGGGCTATTCCATAGCCCGTGACCTCGTCACAGGGGTTTATGCCTTGATGAAGGATCGAATCTGACCTGAAAAAATCCCATGTGCATATCACATAGGATGAAAAATAGCTTTATCCGTCTAATTTATCCAGAACCTCGGTGATGTTTGGCATAGGATATGAGATGTTTACGACCTTTTCATTGAGAGCTTGATAATCGACTACGAGTCCCCAACGAGGTTTGCCAGAGGCGTCTGGTTTCTTTGGAACGAGAAAACACGGTGCATTGTATGGCGATATTGAAGGACGAATTATACCGTGCGACGGTTGGTTCGGTGTCTCGGGTTTGATAATTTTTTATATTGTGAATTATCGCATAAATTTTGTATTTTTGTTTTCGGGTTAGGGGAGCAATGGTTTTTGTAAAGTAAATATTTATTGAATGATTAGTCCAAATATTAGGTAAAAGTGATCGTATATTGTCAGTCAAAATAACATGTATCAGATGGCAATAAAGAGTAAGCTAATTATTGCATTGACGAACCGAAAAAGTGTTTTAAATTTATTCTACGTATCGCAAATTGCTTGGCTGGATCACGCCAGCAAAACAAAGATTAATTTCGCGGTTGACGCGATGAATCGTCCTTTATCCTGGAGTGGACACGATTCTCTCTCTCTCTCTCTCTTTCTTCTTCAGAAACAGATCCATTGGCTGTGAAATGGCTCAGACCATCTGCGTGAGAGTTTATGCGTACACTGTAGCAATATACACAGTGCAATTTACACAGACAAGTCTAAGCTTGCGTGTGAATGACTGCTCTGCATGCTGCAGCGACGAGAGACTAGAGCAGAAACTTTTCAGTGGTGTTGCCAATTCTGCTAGCTGCTGAGTAGCTACAGCGTTGCAACTTTTTCAGTGGACTGGTAGGACAGTAAAACAGTTTCCTGCTAGATCCACCCGTTGCAACAGTCATCCAATGCTTTCACCTGCTTATCAAGCTCCTCTGCTTGGGACTGTGGATATCTGAACTGTCTAATGTGAACTTGCATCTCGTCGATTATCTCGATTTTATGCTTCAGAACGTCTGTAGCCCTCAGCTTGTCACTCGGTAAGAAGAATTGATAAGGATACCTGGCTATAAGGTTGACTAATGTGTGTCTTTCCATTGTGTTTAGGTGGTCCATACGGATGACTCGCAAGAGTTCAGCAATACGCTTGGCCTCATCACACTTATCGGGCAGTGCAAATTCATCAATTTCGGCAGATACATCGGGAATTCGTTTGATCGTAGGCACTGGAAATATAGCAGTGATGTTTCTATTTGACGAGTTTATGACGCACACCCTGATCTTCCCATCGACGAGAGATACCAAAGCTTCACCTACATGAACGGCTGGCCCCAGAATGTTTTGCGAGAGAATACCTTCCTTCAGTTCATTCTCTACCGTCACGGAGAATTTTACAAAGGTTCTCGAACGTGCAGGAAGATGTATTTTAGTGCTACGCTTGAATTAGTAAGATTTTTCGTTGATAATTATTTCTCCTTCGTTATTTTTACGGAGTTTCATTTGAACTTCTTCTTTCTCTAAAAACTCGACTCCTAAAATATCATCTTCTTTTACAGGGAACCCGTCAGCCACTATTTGAAAAACTACGCGGAGGTTATCAAATTTAGGCTCGGTCTGACCGAGAGTTTTTACAACGCCGTTTTCGATTAAAGATTGGGGACCGAGGCATTTAGATTTGGCAAGATTCAGCCCGAATAGTAAGTGTTCAGGAATAAACCGTCTTTCTGGCATTATCCTGGGCCGCGGTGGCCTGATATAACTCCGCGCCTGTGAGTCACCTGCTCTCTTAGCCAACGTTGGCGGCCGATGGTCAGTACGGTGGGGCACGCAGTCGCGAGATGATGAGTGCGCGAGAAAGAAAGAGTCAGAGAATATTTGCGTCTTTCTCGCGGCCTGCTATAAGTAAATCGACCATCTTTCCCTTCCCCCGCCGCCGCCTTTGCTGCTGCTGCTGCATGCTCGAATGGAAGGGGGAGAGTAGGTTCACTCTACGAACGCCCGCACGACTCCAGCTTCGCGGCCTACGGTACGATCGTCGCGCAAAAAAGAGAGGAGAAGAAGAAAAGCTTATATGCAACAACTTACCCTGTATGCGCCGCAAAGCTGAAAAATAAAAACACACACGCACGCTATTTAATGGACGATGGTCAGAAAATAAAAAACTCAAATTTAAAGAAAAAAAGCCAGTTACGGCAAAAAAAAACGTGAAGTCTATATTCTAAAAAAATAAAAAAAAGTAGAAAATAATTAAAAGCTAAAAGTCTTAGTGTCCATTTCTATAAAACTAATTATTTTTAAAATTCACTGTGTGTTCTTGATGAAAAACTAAGGCTAAATAATTAAACTTAAAACGTTACTGTACAAACTAAAAAATATGTGCACTAATATTATCTAAAACTAAACAACTTGGAAAAAATAATTTAAACTAAAAAGTCACTGTGTGTTTTTTTGCGTACTTACAATACCTAAAACTACACTCACTGTTTTTTCCACGCAACACTTTCACGCTTCCGGCTTGGATGCAACTGCTTCTGTTGCGTGTTCACTGCACAAGCCACACCGAACTTTGCCGTTCGAGTATTAACATTCGCCGCAGATGTATCACGCTTCACAATAACTGCACAATTTCCATGATTTGTTGATGTACACGCATTTGCACACTCTACACTGTTCACGGCGCTACCGGAACTTCGAAAAATTGACCCGTTGCACCCCATTTCTTTTTTCTTCAGTTATTTTGAGGCTGATTAAATCGCGCAAAATTTTCTTCTTCGTCTTCAGTTTGCGCGATTTTTCACGGAGAACTTTGCTTGCAGCTTCTATCTCGTCGATTTCATTTTCTAAATCGTCCATCGTCGCGTACCATCGACTTGATAGATTTCTGCTCGTTGTTCAACTCCATGGTTATCGATGAAAAGCTGTACGGTGTTGACTAGAGCAGCGAGGAAGTTAAACTGTAGCTGCGACATGATATCAGCAGTAGCAGACCCTCGTTTGCTGTAAGGTTGTTTACAGCTTTATGAAGAAAATAAACGGAGACTGACGTCGAGAAAAAAAATGTAAGATACTTACCCAAAAACACGTTGCAGCGCGCTCGGCTAATCGCGTAGAAAACAAAGAGAGCCCATTCGAGGAAATATTTTATGGCTTTCCGTGTTTTTCTCTTCTAGTCGTACAAACTTAATTTACAAAATTAAAAACTAAAAATCACTTTGTGTCTGTGCGCGCATTTTTTACTGTTCTTTGCAGTTAAAAAAAATATCACTATTCCTCGTCGGTCATCTCCGAGGAACCAACCGCCGAATCTGCGCTCCACTCGCGGACTAGGCACGACACGCCCTCTCGCTCTGCAGTTGCCACCGACGAACTCGCCAAGTCTTCTCATGTGGATATCGGGCGGGCAACGAAGCTGCAGGCGCCGGCCCCTCCTGGTAAGAATGATGGACGGGCTGTAGGCAACCAGGAGCCTGTCTCCCCGGTCACAATTGTCAGGATAGCGACGGGCAATCAGGGGCCGGCTACTAAAAACCCACAAATGTTCGCGGCAGGGGACATCTCGATTTCGAGGCATGATGCTGAGTGGTCCAGGATTGATGAACTTTTCCTGGGCACACCGGAGATACCAGCAGCTAAGAATATGTTGATTCCGCCAAGCGCCCTGCATGTGATCTACACCCAGTTGAACATGCTCTACGAGCAGGTTGACGGGCTCCACGCTCTCGTGGGCTGGAGTCTGGGCCGCGAATGTGCTTCCCCGAGCGCTGGATCACCTGCGCTCGAGACGAGTGACGCAGTTGCGGATCGGATCTCAGCGCTTGAGAGCGTAGTCAGCAGACAAAACTCAAGCTTGCTTGAGTTGCACAAGAAGTGCGATCTGCTCGTGGAAAGCAATAACGAGCTAAGCACGAAATTGGCGCATATTTTGATCGATCAGGCAGCTCGGTGGAGCAACATGATAGAATCCAACAACTGCGATACTCCGAAATCTCGTGACAATGGCTCTAGTAAAAATGTAACAGCCGCTGCTGTTGCTAACGGCTTCCGCGATCCGACGTACGTTCGTCGTCTCAGGCGAGTGTGGGTGATGGGGACTCGGGCTTTGGTGAGGATGGAGCTGCGGGCTGCGAGCTCGTAATAAATGGTATTCTGAAGGAAAAGTGTCAGCCCTCCTCGGAGGTACTTACTGAGATAGCTCATGCAGCCCTCAGCACTATCCATCCTGCTCTAGAAAAGAAGCACGTTGTCAGAGTACGGGTTCTGCAGCCGCGGCACACGCTGGACAGGACGAATGCGGGTGATGCGCGGGCGTCTTCGGAGCACGGGCCATGCTGCTCTCTTGCGTTGTCAGACTCAGTGACGGTCATACGGTGGGTGATGTAATGCGGGCCAAGCGCAAGCTCGCTGGTAATTATTTAACAACAAACGACATCAAAAAGGAAGCATTGAGCCCGGAATTGGCGGCCGTGATGCCAAATAAACAAATTATTGTCAATAAAATGCTGCCCCGAACAATATTTGAAATATTTAAGAACCTGAAGCCCATTGCAAGGGGACTTGGCTTCAGGTATGTTTGGCATTCGGGCTGTCAGGACCTGGCTCGGCGCCGATCTGGCGAGCGCGCGCACATCTTCAGGACGGCCTCTGATCTTCAAGCCATTCAAACGGCGTACATTTCTCACCCCAGCCGAAAAAGCCCGCTCAACGGACTCGAGGGAAAAAAACTGGAGATTCTATTGAGACTGAGGCATCAGGTTAAAAGGTGGGACAGGTAGACGGAGGATCGATGGCGTGGCTATCCTCGCCCACAAGGTGTGAAGAGCGACGGGGAGCTTCTCTCAAAGCGGGGTTTCTTAATTTGAACTCGATCAGGGCTCACATAGAGAGGATGCGCTTATTTCTGGCCGACAACCTCTCGTACCACATTTTTGCGATCGCGGAATCGTGGTTGAGACCCATCGTTGATGATAGCCTCGTTCAGATTGATAGATACTCGATTTTGAGAAATGATCGTAACGTGCATGAAGGAGGTGTTGATCTGTTCGTACGCAACGAATTAAAGGTTAAACGATTGGCATTTTCAGTGACGCAGGAACCTCGTAAGCTAGGTGTACCTGAATTTCTATTTTGCAGCGTCGAATCGGGTAGCTCTCCTCTAGTGTTGTTTGGTGTCATCAGATGTGGCTCTGCAGAAGGACGCCAGACTTTTCAAGACGTTGCGAGGATTATGTAGTGACTGCAGTCACCAGATTATAATGGGTGATCTGAACGGGGATCTGCTGTCGGAATGTGCTGACGCCAATACCATCAGGCGTCTATCTGCGGAATTATCTCTGCAGATAGTTCAGCATGGTCCAACACACCGTATCGCGACTTCCCACACATTGATTGACGTCATCATGACCGACGAATGAGACGTGCTGACCGACTTTAGGAATAAATGGATGCCCACCTTTGAAAAGCATGCTGCTATCGATGTCACTATCGATATTTTCACACCGGACCCTGTGGAGAGATCATACTCTTATAGGAACTACAGTAAAATCTGCCCGCAATCACTTGCGGAGCTGCTATCTCAGTGTGATTGGGTTTCCATTGATTCCATAGAGTCCGATCTTGAGGGTGCTATCTCAAAATTGAATGATAACTTAAAGCTAGCTTCTGATAAATTGGGATCTCTGAAAAAGGTTGGCTCTCTGAAAAAAAAATGTTCCCTGGTTTGGTCCAGAGCTGACACAACTGGTCAATAAGCGCAACGCTACGCACAGGCGCTACAAACGTACTGGGCGTACGGACCTTTTAAATGAGTTTCTTCGGCTCAGCAATGAGTTTGATGAGCGCATTGAGCAAGAGCGTGATTCCTTCCTTCACAAACATCTCTCAGATGCTCTTGATAAGGGAAAGAATATCTGGAAGGAGGTGCGCAAGCTCGGCCTCTTGCCATAGGGCAAGCAGAAGGAGCTTCACGGTTTCAAGCCGGACGAGCTGAACGACCAGTTTGCTGGGGTCTCTATCTCTCCTTTTGAGAACATTGAAGACGCAATGGATGCTATAATGGTCACAAGCGAGGCCGGTTTTTCTTTTAAATCGGTTAGTTTCAATGATGTAGTCCTTGCGGTATCTCACATTACCTCGCAGGCCAAAGGAGTAGACGACATATCCCATAAACTGATCGCGAAGGGCCTGCCGGTCGTTGGTGAGTACCTTGTGGCCGTTTACAACTCTTCATTTTTCCTGGGTGTTTTCCTATTGCTTGGAAGCAAGCAAATTGCATTGAAAAAGAGCAGCACGCCATCGGTTGCTTCGGACTTTCGTCCGATTTCACTACTTTGCTTTCTGTCCAAAGTACTGGAGAAACTCTCCCAGGACCAGATCATGGAGTATCTTAATAAAAATAATAAACTCGATCCCCTCCAGACCGGATTCAAAAAGCACAACGGCACACTCAACTGCACTACTCAAACTTACTAACGACATACGCGTAGTCATTGACAAAAAGAAGGTGACGTTACTATTACTCTTCGATTTTAGCAAAGCATTCGACAGCATCTCACCTTATAAACTTCTACGTAAGCTTTGCAAAATGAGGTTCTCCAGGGGGGCTCTCCTGTGGATCAAATTATATCTACAAGGTCGGACCCAGAAGGTTATCTCCAAAACTGGAGAATCGAGGTGGATTGAAACCAATCTGGGTGTTCCACACGGGTCCCTCCTGGGGTCTCTTCTTTTCAGTCGTTACGTCAATGACTTGCAAAATGTACTGAACTGACATGGTGTACATCACATACTCTACGCCGACAATTTACAGATCAACTTACACACGACAAAAGATAAGCTGCTTGAGGATATCAATAAGCTCTTCACGGTTGCACATCTAATCTCTGACTGGGCAGAGGACTCTGGCCTGTACCTCAATGCCGGTAAAACTATGGCAATTATTTGCGGGTTAAAATGGAATATTAATGACATTAATAAAATGAATCTGCCCGATATTGAGGTGCGGGATGGAGTCTTTGTTCCGTTCAGTGATGAGGTTGTTAGCCTCGGAGTGACTCTGGATAGTAAACTAACATGGAGACCGCATGTAAATCAAGTAAAAAGAAAAGGTCAACAGGGCATTGTATATCCTTCGATTTAACAGGGCCTGTACCACCCACCAGCTTCGAACAAGACTGATTCAGTCGATGGTTCAGCCGCACCTGGACTACTGTTCGTTTGTATGCCTGGACGCATCACTCGAACTACGAATACGACTACAAAGACTGAAAAATTCGTACGTAAGGTATATATTTGGTGTTAAGAAGGATGAGCACATAACCCCTTACAGGGAGAAGCTGGGCTGGTTACGGTCAGACTCGCGCAGGAACTATTCACCTACATGTTGATGTACAGGATTGTAAAACTGCGCGAACCAAAATATTTGACGGGATTTTTCACTCACTATAAGCCCAGCTTTTCTGATAGTCTACCATCTCTTTCGAGTTTCTCTATGATTGCGGTTCTCGATCAGTCGAAGAGCACTGACTGATTGAAATCTTAGGCGTTTGCCTACGAGATACTTAGAGGTAAAGAGGAAGTTTGCAAATTTTTTCAGAGATTAGTTTCGAAGAAAAAAAGTGAAATGTGTGATGCTAATAAAGAAATGAACACCAACTTTATTGATGTAATTAGAGAAACAGTTGGTCACAAATTTACGACTACGAATGAAATAACATATCTCCTTCACCTTATCTAGCGAATATGCGATCTCGTTCTTATTAAAACCAACGAAAGCTATTTTTGTTATACCCTTTCTACACCGGAGGATCATCCACTTTACCAACAAAGCGGTTCAAAGGCGGCATATAGGATAACCCTCTCGGTGTAGAAAGGGTATTATGGCCGATTTTTTTCTTTTGAATTTTTTATTTTATTCACTGTCACGGTGCGATTTCTCAAGTAATAAATTTTACCGTAAGAACGATGTGTCCCCAATCAAAGACTTTGTGCAAATGACTAACGCATATAGTTTTCGCACTGGACAGAGTAAAATTTGAGATAAGCATGCGAGTATCATGTAGAAGCATCGAATGGCTGCTTTTGATTCTTTGAAATTTCTCCATTGTGAAGAGATAAAACATTTTGTAACGTACTTTTGGAGAATATAAAACGACGACGTTGAAACGGGTGCGCACCTTAGTCGCAGTGACACTTGCAAAGCGCGCATCGTTACAGCACAGAAGTATGTCCGATTCATAAGTGTTACGCGAAATCGTACTGAAATTTACTAAATGTTTCCGATTCAATTGCTACCCCGTGTGGCGTCGATGTGATGCAGTATGGCGCGAATGTTTAAATAGAATGTCCTTTGCGAACTTGAGAAGAGAAATAATTTTTTTACTGACTCGGTGTGGCTTTCGATGACTGGCGCAGCTGCATACCAACCTTTTCAGGCTATCGCCGATAGCTTTGACTATCGTAGGCGAGTACATTACAAGTTTACGGATGGAAAATGCTAGTGCATTGTTATCGATAATCTCCGACTACCGTAGCATGCCACCTAAGTATTTTTTATCAATAAAAACGTAGCTAAGATTTTTATAAAATCGTAGGTCATCGAATAAATTTTTATGCAGCTGTAAGCGAAGAGCAAGAAATTGACGTTACGGAGAGTGCAGATTAAAATATTAGTGATACCCCGAGTGCTGAAGTGGAATGGTGTTGGACAATGGAAATCGATGAGGAAAGCATAATCTCTTCGGCATCGAGCATAGAATCTATAGCGGAAAGCAGCGAGTCAAGTGACCTGGCTGTTTGGTGGTTTATGCCTCCGCTACACTGCGAGGATCATCCGATTTGCCGCATTGAAATTTGAAACTTTTTATTTGTTGGCAAATCGGCTGATCCTTCAGTGTAGCGGAGGCATTAGACCGGCGCCCCGCAGCGAGAGCGCAGACGTTGGCGCTAAGCTGTCTGCGACTGATATAAATGCTGCAATATTCCCTCCTCGCAGAGGGGACGAGAGGGGGACTGCTTGGGCCAGGCGACAAAAAAAAAGAGAAAGTCTGAACGTGACCAGGAGGGAATCTGAACTGCTTAGCGACCCTTTTTTATGATGTTTGTCTCGAGTGGCGATTCTAACTGGAAAAAATGTTGAAAAACAATTCAGTTTGGAGCTACAACATTTTCAAGAAATTTTTTGATTAATAGTTAGTGGTTAATAAATAATAAGACAACAAATGGAATCATAAAAAATTAATTTTCTTAACTATAAGATAATTTATTAAGTTATTACAAAAATGAAAAATGTACTGATCTATATTAATGGTCATCGCTATCTTCTTCAATAAGAGGAATCATATGATCTTGTTCATAAAATTTTGTGAAATGTTCTGCAGATTTAACAATGTAGGATTGCCTTCTAGCATATGATAAGTAGTAAATAACGGTTGCCACGTGAGAGCAACAACCGATCGTTCGCTCGCCATTAGGGCACTCACAGTAATAACGTAAAATGCAAGCACATTCAAGAGTTTCTGGTTTATAATGGATATAGCATTTTTACGTCTTACTTTCCTTGTGCCTTGATCTCACTCTCTATCTTGAGAAGATCAGCTGATGTTTTACAGTAGCCTACATTTATCTCATTTGTCTCACCCATCATTTCAGCTATTAGTAGGATATTCCTTGCTTCATTTGATATGTTCCAGTGAATAATTTTGTTAGATTCTGTGCTGCTATTTCAGAAAAATCCAGTACATCGGCAGACGTCAATTTTTTAAATAATCTGGTTCTTTGGCTATATTTTCCTGATTTTACTTCTACAGCTTAGCTATTTTCTTTCGAATTTTTGTTAAGTATGTACCGTGGTATCTCATTATCCGAAAAAGCAGTGGTGACAAGTCGTTTTCCAAATTGATTTATTGATCAGCAGCAGGCAGGTAACTGTTATCTAATTGCTGATGGAAAAACTTGTACTTCGGAGCTACAGCACCATGTACTGCTTCAACTACTCAACGAAGTATTGTAACAATTCGAGATTTATTTGAATCATCCGCTGACAATTTTTTTTTCATTTTTATCTTTCAAAGCTGGCTTAAGAACGCAATATCCATGATCTTCTAACTGCAATTTTATATCCCGAAAGCCGCGGTCAAGCATGAAAACATCATCTTCCTTGCACATTAATTTCTTCAGATCACCGTCATTGTCATCCAAAATCTTTTTCAAAATTGTTGCGTCGTTTTCTTTAGCATAAAATGATCCCAATACATCAACAACAAGACCATTTGTAGTACATATAGTGAACGGATTACACAGAGGAAGTTTCTTATGCCTTGAATAAGATATTCGTTGGTATTCGTTACTTGAGCTTTTTTGATGCTTCAAATATGTTCCATCAGCAGAAAGTGCAAGATTATTGTTACTCACACCGTGAAGTTTTTGAAGAAGGATTGCGTGAAGGCAACACATCATTTTCAAAGGAGTTCAAAATAGACTGTGAAAACTGAAAGACTAACTGGTTACGTTCAAGTCTAAGAATAGAGAAGATCATTTTATTTGAATTTTCTGTTCATAATCTGAGTAAAAAATAACAAGAGCTCGCGTAACAGCCCGATTATCCATATCCCTTAAAGAGACCATTATTTCTTTCAATTATTTTATTTGTTCCCATGTCAATCCAGTAAACGCACGAATTCTATCTTCAGAAAAAGAAAAGTCACCGATTCTGTCGTATAATCATCTATCGGAAGTTAAACTTATAGCTTTGAGTAATTAAGTTATATCTTCAGCTGTCGCAGTACATGAATTCGCATGTAATTTTTAATTATTTAACTCTTCTATATAAAATCGTTTCTTTGTCAAATATCTGTGACAGCATCGATTGCCTTCTGGAATGAATATCTCCTTTTCAAATAAAGCTTGTCGCCGCACTTCAAAAGGAATATTGATAATTCCTGATTCGCTTTTACACAGGCAACAATAACCATGTGTAGAAGCCACTCTTCTAAAAAGTAATTCAATAGTTTCTTTGTCAGTAACTTTTATTTTCTGTGGACTGTAAACTGGATCGTTCTTAGCAGGCTGTGATGGTGGATCTGAAGATGAAGTGGACTCTTGACTGTCAGACTGTGGAGTATTTACCACGTTTTTTGGTTTTTCAAGTTTACGTTGTTCTGACTTTGCTATAAGTGCAATGCTTCTGCATTTCTGACACAGAATATCTCCAACTACAACTGTTGTAGTAAAATAGTTGGACAAAGCAATAGCTTCGTCATCTGTGACAATAGTTTGTTTGTACCCAGGCATCTTTTTTTATAAATCACAGCTCGCGTACTACATTTTGTACTAACAACTGCAGTAGCCATGCTAATTGATGTCTGGCAAAAAATAAAAATTTATCAATTATTTCATTAATATAGATAAAGAAAAAACTTATAATATTTTACAAAACAATTTCATATAATTACTTTCCGTAAATTACAATTAAATAAAAATTTTTTTCCTTTTCAACGTAAGTATCTGTTCTAGAGATGTAAAATCATCAAAAAAAGTATTTCAATTCTAATAATCGAATTAGAAAAATAATCGATATCGGAGGATCGATTTATCTTCGAAATAATCGATGAATTGATTCCTGTACGATTATTGTGAATAAAAAATTAATTCAAGTATACATGGTTTATAATATTATTATTTAATTATTATTTATTAATTATTATTAAAATTAGGAAAATATTTTTTAGTTAGATGATTTATTTATTATGCAATAATGCCATTCGAAAATAATAATAGGAAATTATCTGTTAATAATTAAATTAGCAATTACGTTAATTCTTTTAGTTAGCATTCGTAATTAATCAGTTCTTAATCAATTAGTCCATCTAAAATAGCCCCAGTCCGGTGGTGACATCATAGCTAAGTCGCGAATTACTTTGGCGGTTCGTATTTCGGCCTGAGCTATCCGTTCGCGCAGTGCCTTTATGTAGCGTGTGATATCAGATCGGAGTACTTTATCATCAACGTGATTCTTTACTACCAGCCCAAATAGCTTGACGTTGCGACTTTCCGAAACTATTACATCTCCTATATGACGTGCCACGCTTAGCAATTCGTCGAGGTTAAGATATCCACGCTCGAGTAACGCTCCCAATATTTTGGTGTCGAGACAAATGTCGCCTGCTATTAAATAAATTAAATTCAAGCAATGAGCAAAAAGGTGTTCGGCAAGGCTTTTAACTGTCGTAAAAAGTAAAATTTCGTCATCCTCTCGGATTGCCCATGGAGGTTTGTCGTCGGATGATCGTGCGTCGGTACCGGGTCATTGCGCCCCCGAGCCAGTGAGTTCGATTGGCTGAGACATTTCTTCTTTGATGGGGTTCTTCCCAATCATTCTCTATATCGTTCATGGGGACAATTCTTCTCCTCGGCGCATCAAAGTTTTCAATTCCGTTCTGTGCCACTTCAGGGTTTTATTGCTCTTCTGATTCTTCGTATATGGCAGGGATATATGGTGTGTAATGCACGTTTCTTGAATCTAAATGTATGAAATAATCGTCGCCTTTTATTAGACAGTTAAGTAGCCCATACCTTCCCTCGTAAGGAAATACATATATTTACTTGATACCTGCAAGCGAAAATGTAGACGCAATCGATGTCACCGTATTTTGAGGTTAACGTCAATATCTCACACGCTTCTACGGGATTGCCGCATTCTCTTATTGCCGAGCAACTGAGTAACTCCCTTCGAAACTCTAGGGCAGTCATGTCAAGATTCATGGGAATTATAAGTGAATTAAAGAGACAGTTTCCATTACCGGGTATAGTATTGTCCCTGCGGAATTTCATATGTGATTGTGCGCACTCCGTAAGTTCTGTATATCGCACGTAGGGACGCAGTCTTGGACTAATGGATGCGAAGGGTATTTAATATGGGAGTGCGGGTTCCTCTATTCCCAAGTTGTTATTTATGGTCTCGGGTTCACTTTCATGTAGGCTACTCGTTGCTTGGTTTTCGTTTGGCTTATCAGAGTTACTAGGTTCATTGATTGACTGTTTCTGAGAACTGTTCCCACTACTCGATGGTAACTTAGTTTTAAATGTCTCATCGGTCCCGTTTGATTGAGTCGCGGATGAGGGAGACCCCATACTTACATCGTCATTAATTGCAGCCGTGCTGAGGGATGGGCTATCCGGACGAGATGGTTTTTTTTTGGAGATATCTCTTGCTTGTCTGTTGATGATCAACTTCGCTTGCTTGTGGCAGACTGCTGATCGTCGGATGGCGGGTCGGCATGCCACATGCGTCCTTTTGTTCCGTTCGGCGTGTCTGCCGCATATTCCTGACTTTCCGCTGACTCTGTTCTGAGGCTTGGTAGGGTGTTAGATTCGGTTATGACGAGGCGGAACGTGAGCTGTTCGTCGTTTGTTATGCCCTCGAGGTCGATTATGAAGCGTGCCTTGTTCTTTTCGATAGGCAGCTGTATTGCTTCTCCCGATAATGCAGGCTCTTGGCGTTCCTCGATTATCGATAGCACTTGTTCTACGGGTTGAACCAGATCGGAAGTTTGGACGGGCGCTTCAGGCAGTTTAGATACGGGTTGCTGGATTCGTCCCATGATTGAAAGGAACGGATCCTTGCTCCCCCTATCGTCATCTCCGAATCGCTGATCGGGCATGGGCTCGTCGTCATTAGGGCGAGAGCCCAGACTGGTCTATGGGTTTTCCATTTCATCCGGCTGTGGATCGTGAAATCGCATTTTCTGTCGCAACTGTGCTGAGCGATCTAACACCGAGTGTCGTTTAGGAGCCGATGGAACGTGTGGTCTATCCTCGTAGGGCGTGCTAGTCGTTTGAATTCCTGCCAGTATGCCCTTTTCCAGGTGTTGACGAGTCATCGGGTTGCCTGCGTTTTCTTGGCTTAAAATTGGTTCGGTGGAGTTCGATGAGGGTATAGGTTGACTCAGCGGACATCGCGAGCCCGTGGGTTTCTTAAGCACGTACGGCCGTCGTTCTGATCCTGGTTTCTTAGTGAGTTTCTTGCTGCGCTTCACTAGGTCGACATCGTCAGATAGAGAACTATCGTCGGATTCCTTCCTAAACTGTGGGTATGTTTGTGGTATTGGATAATTTTTCGAGGGTCTGACTTAATAATGCCGTTCCCTGCGATATGGCCAAGAATGGTTGCTTCTCGTTGCAACAGCTGGCATTTCTTACTTTCTATTGTCAGATTTGCTTCGTCTAACCTTTTAAGTAATCGTTTGAATCGGACTTCGTGTTCCTGCAACGTCTGAGCAAATACTACTACGTCATCTAAATATACGTAGAGCTCGTGGCCCTGTAGAACAGCTAACACTAGGTCCATTAATCGTTGAAATGTTTTGGGCGCGTTCTTCAATCCCATTCCCATACGATTATGTTGGAAGAGGCCCCGTGGCCTGGAAAAGGCCGTCTTATGAGCGTCGGCAGGATTCATAGGGACTTGAAAAAATCTACTTTTCAGATCGATTAATGACATGAATTGCGCTGCCGCTACATTTTCGATAATTGAAGTAGTGATAGGCAACAGGTATCCATCCCCTACCGTTATGGCGTTTAGCTGGCGAAAGGCAGTAACGGTGCGCCATTTTCTTTCGCCGCTCGGCCCCGGTTTCTTAGGCACGATCCACATAGGGAAGACATAGGGCGAATTGGACGGTTTCACTATGTCGGCCTCGATGAGTTTATCTATTTACTTATCAAGGACGTCACTCAGCGCCTGTGGATGACGATAGTGCTTTACTTGTATAGGGTCATCATGGACCGCCACGATTTTGTGAGTGATTAAATGAGTCGTGCGCATGGGCTTGACTGGTAGCCCGAATACATAGGGCCGGTATCTTATTAAGTTCTTGATGTGTAGTATTTCGGCCTCCGTTTTTCTTTCTAATATCTGGGGATCAAATTCCCCGAAAATTTTCTCAATTTGATCTTCGATATCCTCCCCGCTTTGTGCTTTGGTTTCTTCTGATGTATCTGTTGTAAGATCTTCATTTGCTAGGAGTTTAAAGATGTGTACGTCTCCGTCGCAAGGGCTATTATTTTCGGTATTGTCAAAGATACCCTCCCTTGTGGATGGTGAATCTGAGAGAGCATGTGTAAAATTTTCAAAATTTTTCCACCTTGCGGCCACGCATGCGCAAGCTCAGTTCGTTGAGCCTTGCTCAACGAACACACCCAGTCGTTTTTCTCCAA
>JAWWMK010026905.1:0-15410 GCA_035047105.1 Galeopsomyia nigrocyanea
TTATGAGTAGGGAAAATCCCAAAATGTTTTTTGCAAATTAAGTGCATATAATTTAATTATTTAAAGCATGTGGCTTTAAACCTCTCAATTCCGTGAAAAATCCGTAAATTTACCGAATTTACCGTCAAGCTTTCTAACAGGGAATCCTAATAACAACTTGAATCTTAAACAACTTGCCAATTTCACAAAGATAAAAATTAGAAGAATAACTATTATACTTACACTGGTACAATATAGTTATGTGTATTTTACGCGATGCCGGTCCGAAAGTGCGATTATGGTATCCTGCAGAGAGCGGAAGAAGAAGGAGAAAAAGAAAGAGAACGCAGGTAATAAACTTAAGGTCCACGGTTCGTTGGTACGCGTTCTCTAAACAACGCGAGAGAGAGAGAGAGAGAGAGAGAGAGAGAGAGAGAGAGAGGAAGAGACAAGGACAAGAGAAGTGTTTTCAGAGCGGCGGCACGCAAGTACGCAGGTAGCTTGTTTCCCCGGTCGACGTGAGAGCTGACCCTGATTTAAGGGACTCGCAGTGGGCTGCGTGCAAGATGTTCAGGATCCGGCACTTGCTCGCTCTATCTCTCTCTCACTCCGCCTCTCTTTCTCGCGCTGCTTTTGTCTTTTCTTGGCTACCTATATGAATACTTCAAAAGGAACGCTGTCGCGCCGTCTTCGTTAATGCGTTACGAGAATAAAGGCTTGATAAGCATTTGATAGGATTCGTCGGTGCTCCCATCCAATGTCTTATCATTCATTCAGGATCTCTAAGGCTTTCACTGTTTCTCCGAAACCAAATAGCTCAGAGCCCAATTTTCATGCCGATAATGATGAACCAATTTTCATGCAATTTTATGGAAGCGTTCTTCTATCTTTCGATCTAATGTGAACTGGTCTTTTAAAACCATTTTCAATCAAAATTACCTGCACAAATTACTACTGCATTGACGTGACATTAGTAGGTGAATGCAATTGCAGTTTGCGGTCTGTTTTATGAAAACCAAATTATACTTCTGATAGTTTTCTTCAAACGAGAGTGCTCGTTTGACAGAAATCTTATTAGAAAATGATTGGCGGTATCCAGATGAAAGTTGCAAATTTCCAAAATGTCGTGAGCACTCGAAAAAATTACAAGGCACAGCGTGCTATCAGTTCAGAGCGAAAGACTCCCACGCTGCTGGAAAGCCTCGTAGAGAGTCCTCGTGGTCATCGTCGAGATCTCATCTGCGGCAGCCGCCAACATAACACTAAGGGCACTAGCTCTCTCTGTTTACTAGCCGGTCCAGCAAGCACCTTACGCTCGCGCCCCTCTTATCCTTTCGTCGTGAGAGAAAGAGAGAGAAAAAGCAAGAAAGCTGATGTTTCGCCGAGAGCGCCGCCGCCGTTGCCGCAGCAGCAGCAGCATAGCAGCACTTCAACAGGCACCGCGGCGCGCGCTCTGTTCAGCACTGTTCAGTTTGCTAGCGGCGCTCGTACCGGACGCGCGCGCGCCGGCTAAAACGGCGAGTCTATATTTTCGACACACGAGTCCAACGAACGAGATAGATATATATATACAATGTTGACGGCACTCGACGGATGCTGCTACTGCTGCGTTTTTCCGTACCTTAACGATCGTTCGACAACTTAACTGCCCTATATCCACCCAACCGAACAAACGATCGCCGATTTATATTTTCCCTGATCCACGTGCGTTTCTTTCCCTCTGTGTGCCAAGTGAATAGTGCGCGAATTTCGTTGATCATTATTATTGGTGTTTTGTTCGAGCATATAAAAAATAATCAAGTGTGCGAGCATCGAGGCTGATTTTGAAGAAAAAAAATCCATGCTGTCGCTCAGGGATGAATGACACGGGGAGGCGAGCGATGGCTCCGTGGCAGCGAGTTTGTTTGCTGCTGCTACTCCTCGGATGCTGGGACGCCCTCGCGGCACGTGGCGTCAAGCACCAGCTCAAACAAGGTACGTGTCTGCCTAGCTTCAAGATCTTGTCTCTTATATTTACTTGCTAGGCCCGTCTTCTGTATATATCTGTCTGTCTCTTCTCTTTCTCTCGTTCTCTCCTGTGCCGACTCTCATCTCATTCACTGTCGCGTTCTCTCTCTCTCTTTCTCCCGACGACGTTTGGCGTCTCTCTCTCTCTCTCTGCTCGACAGAATTGCGAGTCATTTACGCTGCAGTCCGCACCGGCTCGGCGCGCGAGCAACGTATACCAGCGTCACAGATATACTCCTTCTTCCCCGTGATGAGCTTTTAAAACTCACGTCAGATTCTTTGAATGATTTATTGATGCACTACCTGCATTCCCCTCTCCCATTATTTCTACGCGCGCATGGGAACATTATTTTAATTAGCTTTTGATGGGTATTCGTTTGGCGGGGATGTTAATTTACATTGAGCATAGATCAAATACCAAATTAAATATGAAATTGGTCTTCTCCATCCAGTAGCATTTATCGTAATGGAATAGTTTGTATATATTGCTATTGAAAAATAATTAAATTTCGATGGACGATGCGACCACAATCACAATGACATCATAATCTAAGAAACACGCCATAAAAACTATTCATCACAACATAATCCGCAGAAAGCGTGAAAACAGTTGTAATTACCCGATCAAATCCACCGTGCATTAACATAATAAGGGCCAGCAAATGGCAAGCAAAAAAAAGCCTGGTAGCGCCTCGGGTGCGAATATCTGGAGGTTCACCTAATTATACGGGGATGCCGCGAGCAAAAAAAAAAAAGAACGAAAATGAGAGAAAAGGCATTGGGTGGTCTGTGGCACTTATAAAATTAGGGAAGACAGCGGAGAGAGAGAGAGAGAGAGAGAGAGAGAGAGAGCCGATGAATTCTTCCGCTCGCCGCGTGAAATACGCGTCTGGGAAGGAAGGAGTCGTCGTCGTCGGGGTCGTCGTCGGTAGCCCGGCATACCGCAACGCCCGCTTCTTCGACTTTATATTTAGCTTTCTCTCTCTCTCTCTCTCTCTCTCTCTCTCTCTCTCTCTCTCTCTCTCTCTCTCTTACTCGTATATACGAAACGACTCGCGAGCTCGCGACACCTATCTTAAGAGGACTAAGTACGACGTACGTGCAACCCTTTTTTTCCGTCCATTATGTGGCAGCAGCAGCCGCCTACGCACTCGCTACGCTTATACACGCTACCGCGTACATATCTTTCTTTTTTCTTTTCGTTGTATTCTCGTCTCTTATTTTGCGAAAAGATGAGGTGTGTAAAGTCTCGGTTATGATTATTTTCGGAAGAGTTCATACGCGTGCTCTAAGCGGAATCGGGAAATCCAAAACTATTTTTGCCTTGATTACGATGGTCGCCACGCTGGAAATAGAATCGCGGGGACATTATACCGATCGCGCCGGTCGCAACTATGTAAAATGTCGTTCTCTGAGAAAATATACTTTTTTCAATGTTCGTCACAAGAGTATACTAATCGGAATCAATACAGTTTATCTATATTGGACAAGCGTTTTGTGAATAAAATAATATGTTTATGCGTAAGACGTTATCACACACAGCGCGCTCATTTCACTTTCAGACGAAACTGAGGGATACAAAATAAATAGTTCCGATTCGGATTTACATATGTTTTGACGTCTGCTGCTTCTCCGGTTTATTTTATTCCATCATCAGTTGATTCGACTGGTTTTATGGATGAAACATCGGTGCATACGAAATAAATGTAAATCCCAATCAGTACAGAATAGCATAATCAAATGAAAAGATCAGTCGCGCGTAGTTTATTAAATGTAGAAAGTACGCTTCGCTCGAGAGTATACTTATTTATAATACCGAGAAAATAAAATTAATAGCCGAAGAAAAGTTAAAATCATCGCGGGCTACGAGAAGGAGAGAGCTTCAAAGGATAAAGTTATATATCGGATAAAACACCAAGAGCGCATAATATATACATTTAAATCAAGCGAATCAGCGGATGAAATATATCTCAACGACGCGCACGCGCGCGCATACATTTAAATACAGCGTACGTTTAAATTACCTTTCATAAATACAAATAGCATATGCGAGATGGGAAGAGCTAAAAAGACGCTTGGAAAAACTCATTATTACACGCGTCAGCAAGATCAATTGGATTTTTACACGAGAGCTTTTCAGATAAAAAAGCCTCTTCAGGCAAAACGAAAAGAATAATCTTAGGGGGGTATGGAAGAAACACGTTTTTAATCAGTTTTTCATTAGTCGGTGGCGGCGGCGGTGACGGATAAGGATAAGAACGAGTTCCGATTTCGCGTGCTCTGCCCAAGCGCGCGCAAGCGGCAAGGATAACGATCTCGTCGTTGCCCACGCGTTCGCGCTCGCCGGCTTGTAATCTCGATAGAGTCGAATCGATCTCTCTCTCTCTCTCTCTTTCTCTCTCTCTCTCTCTCTCTCTCTCTCTCTTATTCGCTCTTTCTCATGCTCCTCGAGCTCGAATGAGCCGTCTGCCCGTGTATGTGCAGTGTGTATGCGTGGTGTGGGAATGCCAAGTTAAGGCGGCAGCTCGCCCTTGCACTTGATCCTGCGCGCCGAGCGCGAAAGTGCGTGGGGCGTTTTGCGTCAAGTGCAGCAGTGTCATTTATTCCAGCCTCGTATAGTCGTGCTCCTTGTGTTTTGTTTTGTTTTTTCCTGTGCGAGAGCGCGTTTTAATAAGCCACACTGCTGGCGAGTTGTTAAACGTAGAGGCTGTTATTATAGCTCGATTATGAGATTTAAATTTACTTGCCTTATATGGCATTTGGTTAGATTTTATTCTTTTCGAACGTGTTCAATTGTGAGCAGTGCTTGCTCAATAACTGCTGTATTATTCAACGTCTTACGGTTCAAATTAAATGTAGTAGTTAATCTTTCGTGAGGAAGATGAGTTCGCGTAAAATTCGTATAATATACAGCTGTAGGATTGATTAACCAGGAAAGAATAATCATCAACGTTAGATACAAAAATTGATTTCTCTATCGAAACCATTAATTACGTTGATTTCTTTTTTTTTCAGAAATCTGCAGTATAGAAATAGAATTTTAATCAGAGTTTCTGGAATTCAATTCCCGAATACAGATCTTATATAAAATATTCTTTACGGCCGAGTAAATCTCGCGCGGCAATAATCATAATACAAGTAACATCCGATCACGGCGGCAATAATTCGCGAAAAGCTCACAGAAAACGATCGTGTAAAACGACGAAGACCGTACAACAGCCAGTCAGCCTCCTCCTTCTCGCGGCTTGTTCATTGGCGCGCGCGCGCGACTACCGCGAGCGCCGCGGCAACTTGTTTACGAGGCAATTAAAGAGACGGTTAAAAGGGAGCCCCGCGAGACGCGAAGAGCGCAGCAACACTGCGAATTAAAGCGTAAAGCCAGGGCCCTTTTCGATCTTTACATTCGAGTTATTCCAATAGCAAAGCACGCACGCGATCACACTGTACGTATATGCCACCGAGATATTTCAAAATTAAATCGCCGCGCGCCCCGATGTTCACTTTCATTATCTCGCGTATTGTGCGCGCGTATACGTGAAAGGGACACGGCTCTCGTTCGAGATACGCGCGCTGGGAACTTGCAACATTTGTGGCTTATTCTTTTTTGCACTGAAATGAAGTTGAAGAAACGAATCTTGCGGTCTCACGCAGCAAATTTCGTTGCGTATATGTACTGCGGAACGTTTGCTTTACAAATATTTCAAGAGCCTCTTATGCGTTTATCTGTATTACACTCTTGGAGATTAAGTTGTGTGGATTGGTAAACTTAACACGAGGAAACTCCTCACCATGATTGCCCGAAGTGTTAGATGATTTTAATCTCAAATTAAAATTGACCGTGAAAAAAAAAACGCGAGATCGCCGCGTTGTATATAGTCAATGAAAAAATCAAATTTATATTCATCAAAAGCAATAAACTGCAGTGATGCGTTCATAAAGCGTCGGTGGCAGGATCGAGATGAGACAAATCGAATTGAATGCAGGCATTGTATATCCGAGCGAGCTTGCAAGCTCCACAGCACCGTCCGTCGGTTCTTCCTTCCTCATTTGAATGAAAATTGGCCGGCCATACGGCTATAAACGTCGCGACGCGAAACGAAACGCACGTGACGAAACGACGCTTTTAATGGCGCGGCTGCTGCTCTCTTCTCTGTCTGCTCTCTCTCTCTCTCTCTCTCTCTCTCTCTCTCTCGGCGCGCGTTGCTCTTCCCCTTCAGCGCGGCTTTCGCCGGAAATTAATGCTTGCGCAGCCACACTTTGGAATGAAGTTGTAGATATTACCATCGGTATATAAGATCAGACGATACATTATTGAAAGGTACACGAACAACAATAGCCCTATACCTCGACACGTCGATATCTTGCGTTCATCGAAAGTAATCACGCGATCGTCGCGTTTATTAAGATTACCAGTGTCGTGATTACTTTTTTCGTTCATTTATTTCACGCTTGATAAAAGCCGCGCGGCGATTCAGTAGTATAAGGCGCGCAGTGAATGAACGCGTGAAGTGGATAAATTACAGGAAGCCTGCACTTGCGACATCGAGAGTGTATACGCGTCTTGCCCCGTTATATCACATTTCTTATATATGCAAATGCCCCCGCGAGCGCTCTGTGTCTGTGTGTGTGTGTGTCGAGCTTTTTTTTTTCTTTCTCTTTCTGGCAGTGATAAATATTGAGAATAATCATGGACAATTAATTGTTCGAAGGAAACGAAAGGAAATTGGGAGTACGATCGTAGAAAGTAACAGTACTGATAATTTGTTTACCTCACGTGTATACAGCTTCGAAAATCACGTAAAAATAAAGTAATGATAATTATTCGATACGCACACAAACGCAGACACGCAAGCAAGCACAGTGTCTAATTCGCAGTTAATACCCTAGGGAATTAAGTATATATCTCGTCGTGCGAGCGCGTGCTGCTACCCGGGAATAAGCCGCAAATATTCAATCAACCATACTGCAGTTGCGTATATAGTAGTCGTTTGGTTAGTCTGCCTATGACCCCAGATCGTATACGTATACTGTATGTATAGACTCAACTCTCTCTGGTACAGAGGCGGCGCGGTCAGGGTCGGCTCGATCTGTACGTCGGTGTAATTTTAGCGCAAGCGCGGGTCGGCGTTTGTTCTCCCGCGCGGAATTGTATAAAATCGGCGTGGCGCCGAAGACGAAGGGAGATTCATTGAAACAATAATCTCAGTTCGATCGTTTATAAATATATATATCCTCTCTCGCGTGCATCGATTCTCGGATCCATCGAGCAGCGACGGTTTTATATCGTTTTGTTGATGTGTTATAACAGCGAGACGTTGTTATGTATGAATTGATCTTTCATACACAGCGAGATCTAAAGGAATTGTTAACATGTGTACTGCTAAAATAATTAAGTACGAGTACGTGCCTTCGCATAGCACGTCGAAAGTGCTATCTATAGTCGATCGCTTGAAGATGAAAAAAAAAAGCCTCACGATATTGCTCGATTATACTGGAAAACCCGTAAGTCGTAATTTCCTCGCGCGCGCGTGCATAGTAATTCCGGGAGCGCGCGAGCGCGAGCTTCGTGCCATTACTAATTTTTAACTGCGCTATATCGTCTACCCGCGTCGTGCATACTGATGAACCACACCGAGAATACGATACACTCTACTTGTTGCATGGACTTTCAATTAATGAATCATAAATTTTTGAAAATAACAACTAATTGTGCGGTCTAAATAACTCCGCAGTCATCATCATCCTCGCAAAAGTTAAAATCAAAGTGCCTCTCGAAGGTATATCATCATGACGCCTTTTTCAATCGGTATCGGCGTGATATATTATGCCGAAGACGATAAATAATCTTCAATCAACGTTTATTTGTTCCGATCACTTTGGCAACAGCATCCAGTGTGCAGGTGCGACTTTCCATTCGCACTCGAAGCACGTTCTTTCGGCAAGCATTGCTTTGCATTCGCGTATGGTATTTAAATAAAGGTATGGCGTGTATGTGTGTGTGCGCGAACCGAGCAATTTGAGGGGAAAATTATTGGAGCGCCACGCGAGAGTCAATCGTGCAGATCTTACCTTGATACTTTACCTTCTTCTTTGTATACTCGGTATTCAATGGAAATACAGTTGAAATGTACATTAAAAATTAATGCACCTCAAGATGCACCTTCTTTTGAAAAAAAAAACCATACTCCTGTTATGGCATGTTCGAGGTTGCAAATTTACGCGAAACAAATTAGCTTTGATTGCCGACTTAAAAGTGACGGCATAAAATGTTTGTTTACGAAGTAATTACCCGGTCGTGTATCTTATGCGGCATTGACACGAATATAATAAAATTTTAACGAAATATATAGCTGCCGCGTAAAAATTGGCGAGTTATACAAATTGGATTTCAAGAGACAGCGCCACGGCAACGAACTCGACGAAATTTATTTGTCATTAAAGCGTAACTTGCGCGCGTACATAATCAAGTGGTGCGTAGCTTATATATACGTTGAAAATTGAAAAATGAACGCGAACGAGAAGGGTCTAATGAAATTAGATAGCCGTTGGTTGATTTATCGAAACCGCGAGTCGTAACTGCGCTCTATTCCATTTCACTTTTTTCCCAAATCAAAAATGAATTTTCCATGTATAGCACACACTGGCAACAAAGTAGCCGCGGCGTCGTGCGTTGTATCAGCATTACTCGCGAGTTATAACGTGTAGGCGAGCCCATAATAATCATAAAACCACATGCTTATAAAAGCGTGTATTAACTCTATGGAATGAAATGCTGTCTGGCGCGGGGCTCTTTCGGGCTTGTGTGTATGTGTGTGTCTGATGCCCGTGTTTAATGCAGTGTATTACGGCTCTTATTTTCGCTCCTCTCATATATATATACTCGCGAGTTCGTTACGCCAATCTCGTTCAAGTCCCTTTAATAACCGACACCCAACACTTATTAATCCTTTAATCTGTCCGTCTTAACAAATATTACTTTTCACGGGCTCTTCGTGCGCTATGCGGAAAGAAATCGATCCCCACACGCTAAATATGGGGGTTCGGTAGATTTAATATTGCGGATCACAATATTTTATGAAGCATGACCAATAGTAAATACCGCGAAAGCGGAACCCGCATTCGTTTTATTCAGCTATTTTGACGTGTATCTTTTTACTATGTAATATGTCTTTTAATCAAAGCGTGCCCAGCAGAGATGCAGTGTCAAAAAGAGAAGGCAGACAATGGGAGAAACGCGATAATGAATTGTGCTCTGAGGTTTTCGCATTATATATTGCTGCCTGTCTGTGGCTTCTCATCTAAAAGCGTTGTAAATAGCTCTAATGGGTAACATTGTGCGTCAGGAGCTTTTGTAAATCCATCGAAAAAACACGTGTACCTTATTATTATCTAAATTTAACTTGGTTTGCAAATTTGAGAGACCAGAGTCTATCGGAGTTCTTTTTTTTTCTCTCTCGCTCGGTGTCGATGAACTTTTGTATTTTTAAATCGAGGCTTTTTTTTCGCTTTGAGAATATAGCAGCAAAATACAAGGTCGTTCCATCTTTCTTGACAAATCAACTCCTTCGTCTGTCGATGTTCGATCACTAAAGAATATTATTTACGGCTGTCATAAATGTATATAAATGCCAAGCTTGAGATTTCGACAAGGACTAATTATACGAGTAGCTGGCAGCTTTAATAACGATCATTAAAGAATAAAATAAATCAAGCCGTAAAACAGCTCGACTCGCAGAGAGATATATAGTATAAGTCTATTCTTTCGCGAGGCAAGCAGACAGTCGGGCTGTTTTGGCAATTTCGCGGCTGCCGGCCGCAAGCGAGGCGCGCCTCTTCACCTCTCGTGCGAAACTCACTCGAGCAACTAAACGCCACAACTGCGGACCCTTCTTTTGGCAGCGCTTTTTCGGCTCTTGCACGCGTCGCGCTCTCTTTCTCTCTCTCATAGGTGTATAATCATGTCGGCAATAAAGCCAAGCTATGCTGCCCCCAGGCTTCTTCTTCACTACAAGCCGACGCGCTCAAACGTGACACACGCTCGTTTCGCTCAATTGAGATGATATAGAAGTATTGTTTTTTTTTTCAACGACAGTGATTTTTTTTATTCGTTTATTGTTGAAAATAAATTCTAAAATTCAACTAATCTTTTAGCGATCAGAGAGTAATGATGGCTAGGAAATAAAAACAGATTTATCGATATAACTGACATAAGTAGCATCTGATCTCTATAACTATACATGCGAAAGTGTGTCACCTCGAAAAAGTTTCAATTTTCAAGCAATTTTCTTCCGACATGATTGATCGGGAATCTTCCAATTAAATGCAACTTTCTCAATTACCGGCAACAGCATATCGAAGTGTTTTTAACGCACACACATTCACCGCCTAAGTGATTTATTTTCTCCGGGAAAATTTAAAGTCTTCTTCCAAACGAAGCAATCGTGCAAACAACAACTTTTCCGAAATTACGAGAAAAAAAAAGAAAGTAAAGCGATAATCGACGCACGGAGATTGCGAAAAAAATAATTTGCATAAATTTCACGCGTATCGTCGGTTTTTCACGCACAAATGGCACGGCAGAACGTTAGTCCGTGCGCGCGCGTATAAGAAAAATAAGCGAGAAAAAAAATAGACAAGCGGAGAGAAAGGGACAGGAAGAAGAGACGAGGGTAAAAGAAAAAAAATCAGCGCGAGAAACGCTTGCGCCAGGTCTCTTAAAATAATGTAACGTTATTTTTACGACGGATTTTAGAGAGAGAGAGAGAGAGAGAGAGAGAGAGAGAGAGGCGAGTACGTGTGTGTGTATGTATGCGACCGAGGCGCGAATTTTTATTGCTCTCGTTTGCCGCGTCGCCCGATGCTCACTCTCTCTCTCTCTCTCTCTCCGCAGTGTACACTGCGGATCGGTATTAAAATTCGTGCGACTTGTTAATCTTTCATTGCTTCCTGTCGTGCGTACGCATTATATATATATATATATATATATATATATATATATACGCCAAGCCGAAATCTCGCCAAGATCGTTATAACTTATTAAAGGCCCACCGAAATAACGTCACTGCTTCACGCTCTTCTCTGTATAATCTGATCGAGTTACGCGACGAATTTTTAATTAAGATGCGACTCGCGTTATTATCCCAATTAAATGGACATTTTCACTCGCCAAATTGCTCGCAATGATTATTTGTTATTATGTCCTTAATCTCCTTTTAATTTTCGATCTTAATTCCACAACGGAACTCGAGCTAAAGTGAAAGTGCAATAATTTCCCTTTCAAAGTAAAGCCGCATTATCAGGCGTCGAATAAATACGTTTTATACGAAGATATACTCGGCGCGATAGCGAAGTGTGCGTGTTCGACGTTAAACACTACGAAGTGAATTTATATATCGCTTCGAACTGTTTTTTCCCTCCATTCAATTAAATCTCATTAGACTATATATTATTCCTCGCGAGCTTGTGGTAGGTATTTTCGCTCTAAAACCAAATTTCTATCTGCATCAACACAGAATAAAAATTTAAGCGTACCGCGCTTATCTAGCTCACGCATACAATGAGAAAAAGATAGATAGATAGATAGATGGATAGATAGAAACCTTTTATTTACCTTTAGGAAAAATTACAAAATATATACTACGTGATTATAGAATATATACACATACATCAGTGTAGAATTTGTCACAATACATGTAACAACTATAATTAATTATAATGACTAGTATTTGGTCAAAGATTGTTGGTCTTGAACCTATCACAGTATTTTTGAAGCAAACTAAAGCTAATATTGCAGTCAACTTATTGCTAAACAGTCCTCCGCAAACACCGCGTTCGCATTGTACCCGAATCTGATCATGATGACCCTCGCAGACCTATAGTGCAGCTACGGATCGAGGTCGAGAAAGTACTTGCTCAGTGCCCTCTTAAATGCTCCTAACGACGGAAAACAGTGGAGAGAGGATGGGAGAGAATTCTAGAGGCAAGCACCCTGGACCTAAGAAGGATCCAGCTCCAGTCTCGGTTCTCACCCTCGGAATCTTGAGTTCTTGTTTCTCACCTCTACTGGTAAACCTGCGCGTCATTATGACTTTAAACATCAATAAGGCAGTGAAATAGCTCCTGCGCGAGTTGATCAAGGTGAGGCTGGACCGGAGACTCCACCAGCTGCCTTCTAAATACCTGCGTGGTGCAGGGTCTAATAAACCGCAGGGTATATAAAGTCCTGTTGACCTTTTTGGTAATATGATCTACGTGCGGCTTCCAGGTCATCCTGTGTGCGAGTATACCTGCAAATCATCAGCGTAGAAGATGTATTTCACGTCACGTCCATCGAGGAGGTGACGCAGGTCATTGACATAAAGACAGAATAGAAGGGGCTCTAGAATAGACCCCTGTGGGACACCCAGATTGATCTCCAACTAACCCGAATCTTCTTCATTGGAGGTGTCCTTCTGGGTACGACCTTGTAAATAGGATTTAATCCACAAGAGAGCTGTCCTGGAGAACCCGATTGTACAAAGCTTGTGTAGGAGTTTAAAAGGTAATATCGTGTCGAAGGCTTTGGTAGAATCAAACAGAAGTAATAAAGTCACCTTCTTTCTGTCAATGGCCATGCGTATGTCGTCCGATGATTCCTGAAAAATGATCATTGATTTGGCAGGCAGCTGATGAGATTCTCCAATGGGTACCATAAATATACGATGGCATATCGCTTCATTTTTCCTTGAGTTCAACTCATTGATCAAAATATCTATAAATTGGCTGTACTGAACTGTCGTCCTTTTTGGGATATCGTGAAGTTTTGCACAGAAATTTTGAGAAGAAGTCAATACGTCATCGTATCCTTTTTTATACAATACAATATATTGGAATCCCAGTATATTTTCAACAGCATTATCGTTTGGAAAATTTTCTCGTTGAAAATTGTAACCGCTAGCTGGAGCGAACAAAATTCCATTTTTTGAGGGTGTAGTTTTTTCGAAGAATTTTATGAACTCATCATTCTTGTTTACTGTGACTAATGCATCATCATAGTAAAATCCCTTCACTGTGTTCCAGTTGTACGGAGATGAAGGAACCTTTCGTTGGTAAATCTCAGTGAATTCCGGTGAGAGAAATTTCACCTCATAAATTTGCCTGTATCCTGGTCCGAAAAAGTCTAATGAATTTGACTTTTGAAAAATCTCTTCTTCAGAGAGCTTTCCACCAACTACAGGCTTGGCGAAATTAGATGCATTTCACAAGAGTTAATCGCAGCAATGCGAAACTTTGAAAATAATCGCGCTGTCCCGGCTGTTTTAATCATTATTTTCTTAATGCGTCTATATGGGAGTGAGAGAGAGCGCACTTTAGAATCTGCGTAAAGCGGCGTTTTACGGTGTAAACTACGACGATAAACAAGCGCGCGCGAGGTGCAAGGATTCTTCTCTTTGGCGCGCGCGCGAAGTTTAATGCACTCGACTTGCAGCCTCGTAAATTTAACTGCGCTTTCGGTGTCGGCCATTGGCAAACTATATACGTATATACCTTTTGTTTTTTTTTTTTGCCCTTGTGTGCGCGTCGAACCATTCACGCGCAGAAGCCCAAACGGTTTGTTCAGCTATCTGATGAGGGCTCCATTCATGAAATCTTTCGTGCTTTTTCCTTAACACCATTCCTTCTCTTCGCGCAAGAAAAGTCGAATTGACTTATACGTTGGGCTGGTTGTTTGTTCTGTATTTTTATCTTGCTCCGCGCAAATATGCTAATGGCCGCGTGGTTTTTGCCATTCAACGATGACAGCGTGAATAAAATGGTATGCGCGATATGTGAGAATTTCCAATGAATACGTATGCAGAGTCACGGGTGAAAAGAGAAACAGAGAGAAAAAGAAAGAAGAAAAAAAATGAAAGTTATGTGCTGATTTTGTGTGCTATGCACACTGCCTTGGAGTGCACGCGGGTGTCTCGGATGATTTACGAATTCAGCAGTCACGAATGAGCGAAATGTTGATCCCCCTTTTCTCATGGCAGAGTGGGTGTGACGTCTTCGTTTCTTCGAACGAACATCACGTTGACTCGCATTCGGCTTCAATCCATTAACTCCGCATTCTGCATGTGGCTTATCTGCTCAGCGTCGATTGTGAAAAGCAGCATATTTATACACTCGAGTTCGAATGACGATGAGATTTAAGAGATTTTTATCTCCGCCTTGTTTGATGAGAAAATATTAGCGTATAGTATATATAAGTTGCAGCTTGTGACTCGGTAATACGCTTTTCTACGTCTTTTTATCGCGAACTTTCCAACAATTCTGATCTTGAGTCTCATTTCAAATGAATTAATCCGCTCGAACTTACGAAACTAAATAATTATAGCTATCGAGGCTGAAAGCAGAAAATAGCCGGCAATTTTCTCGCAGTTATTTGATGGCTCAATTATATATATCACAGTAAAAGAAAGAAAAAAACAGATATACTGTGCATGGGGAGAAGAATATGTTTCGAGCGGCATGCATTCTCGAGATTTCTGCATCCGAATGCTGCGACTTTACTGGTCTCGTGGTATGCCGAGCGTTTTGCTGTAAGATCATGCTTCTTATGACTTGGGATGTTTGAACACTGCAAGCGCGCGCGGTCTCGTCGTTTGCATTACTCATCTATTCACGGCTTAATACAGCAAAGCTCTTTTTTTTCAATGGTTTAATCCTCGTCTGCTGCTTTCATACTTTTCAGAACAAAAAAAAAATTCAATGATACTTAGGTACTTATCAAGCGGAAGTCTGTCGATTCTCAACTACTGCTAATTGAGTAAAATATTTATTATTTAGCCTTCTCTCGTTTCGTTTCTCCGAACGCGAAGCGATACTGACCACGAAAAGAAAGAGAGAGAAAAAAATGTGAATAGCCAGCATTACGGGTATGGGCAGCAGTGAGCTGAGAACCCGGAAGCAGGCGAACTTCCAAGTGGCCTGAATAGGCTTTACACCAGTTGGGACACTGCAATTAGGTGAAGATCGCTCGGTAATTGCAAGTTGGGACGCGAGCTTTTCGCTTCATCACTTCTCTTTCTTTTTTTTTCTTCTTCTTTGGCCGTAGTAGATTACTTATACTGTGTGTTTCCAGAATAGTTTTCTGTTTACCCGCGCGGAGAAAGTTGCCAAAGAAATAAATGAAGCAATGAGATACCGTTGCTAAGTGAACTCTTTTTTATGTGAACGACTCTGCTTCAGCGAGTAACTCTTATTTTTAACGAACTATCTGTTGTGTAATACATTGTAACGGTACACTCAGAAAAAAAGTCTTCTTGCTACAAGAGGATAATCCTCTTGAGCTAATCCTCTTGTAGCAAGAGGAAGTCCTCTTGTAAAAAGAGGATTTTCTTCTTGTGACAAGAGGATGTCATCTTGCGCCAAGAGGAAAATTCTCTTGTGACAAGAGGGAAATC
>JAWWMK010026916.1:0-15405 GCA_035047105.1 Galeopsomyia nigrocyanea
GCCGTTTATCAAAGCTAACAAATTGTACACTGCTCGGACGTGAATTCGCGACCCGCGAAGTTCAAAATCGTAATTGACTTCGTCGATTGAAATTCCGATAGTACCAAACGAGGTTAGATCTTATTCTCGTGAGTTGTCCATGATCTAATGATCCATCAATCCATTTTGTGCCGATCGATGCTCAATCCATGGAAATTAATTACGATTTTGAACTTCGCGTATCGCGAATTAACGTCCAGGCAGTGTAAGTTGAGCACCACAGTCGGTCGCTTGTTTACGCCTGGCTGCCCCGGCTGACTGTGCGTGCGCATCTTCCCCTCTCGTGCTTGACGCCTCTCGCCGCTCACCACTCCTGCCGCTTTTCCGTTGGAACCGCGCGCTAACCGCTTATCTTTGATGCTGATTACCGGATTATTTATGGACCAAAAAAATCGGTAAAAATACCTTCGCATATAACTTTTCGCGACGAATCCAATGGTACCAGACTCTTTCAATGTTTTCCGACCACCTTGTAGTATCATAATCAAAAAACTATATTTGTATGTTACAGATTATATTCAAAATGCCTAGGCAATCACATATAGATTGGTCTAATTTTATAAAAATAAAAGATGAAGAAAATCACACTATTGTAGGTGGTAAATGCAGACGCTGTGGAAAAATCTTAGTAGTAGTGACTGAAAAACGATTAGAAAGTCACAGGTGAGTAGTTGTTATCTTGATCAAGTCATTTGGACAATTACGAATATTTTAATATCAATATAAATTCACGTTTTTCCACATAATCTTACCTGGGCATCTTTCTCGCTAAATGGTGTTTTCCAAGGCAACAATGTCAAATTGTAGATCCTGAAAGAAATCTTCCAGAAGGTCATTACGATGATGTGGATTTTAATGTAAGTTTGATTAAAACATATATGCCCAGTAAAGCCATGAAAAATTCAAATAAACATTATTATGCGAACTTGATAAAATTCAATTCAGTTTTATGATGTATTATTTTTGCTTCAATAATAAACAAATATAATACCTGTAACGTATGTAATTTTTTATTGGTATGAAAATTAATGTCATTTACTCATTAAATTTTTATTACTTGAAGATTTATTTGAACTAGTTTAACAAAATCGATAATTTATTACCTTCAAGTTCAAGTTAAAAGGGCATTCGTTCAATTATTATGGTTTTACTCTGATACTTAAGTTATGTATGTGTTTATTCCTTGTTTGTTGGCTAGTCACATGTCTTACATATTTTCTGTTAAAAAAATGTTGAGGAAATTTCTATAATTTTTCATACATTTTTCAATACTTTGAAATATTTTCACATACTTCTGACTTTTAAGTGTAAATTTAAAGACTTCCCAGTTTTTTTACAATAAATAATATTTTTGGACAACATCATAAAATGCATTTATAACTAAACGGAACAATTTTAATAAATTATTTATTAACGAATTATTTCAAGTTAAAAATGTAAGTGTCAACCGTTTTCCAGCTATATTGTAAATTATTTCGAATCACGTAACATGGATTTCTCGGATCCCAGTTTGAACGTACATACGGTTAAGTGGAATGAATAAATGCCAATATCGACCTACACTACGGACTAGAAAGAAATTATAATGGATTATTTCCGTCTTCGAAATTATTTAAAACATTTATCGAAAATTAATATTTTTCTAGAATTTTGCAATAACAAAATGCAAGTCGAACTAGAGCGACTCGTGGCTTATTCATACATTTTTCCAATGTATCTTAACCTTCAGAATGAAAATTATGCGATCTTGATCCACAGTCGTTATAATGTGTAGTATTAAATCTCTAGACCTTGGAGTCTACCAGTTTTTAACACACGGCAGGTCGACCACAATCGCTAAACCCAATAACCTACGTGCAATGCGCGCTATCAACCCACGACAGATTCACCTTAAATGCTTAAATCCTAATAATACTATGCGCTGCGAGCTTCATACCACGCCTGCTTCATATCCCAGACAGGTTAACCTAATAATTTAAACTCCAAGAAGCCTGGGCGCTGCTAGCATTAAATCCAAGATAGGTTAACCTTAAGCTCTAAACCCTGCAACCCTGGGCGCTGCGAGCTTCAAACCCCAGACAGGTTAACCTAAAAACTAAAACCCAAGTGCCCTGGGCGCTGCGAATTTTAACCCTAGACAAGTTAACCTAAAAACCTAATCCCAAGAACCCTGGGCGCTGCGAGCCTTAACCCCAGAAATATTAAACTCAAAACTAAAACCCGATTGCCCTGGGCGCTGCGAGTTTTAACTCCTGAAATTTTAAACTAAAAACTAAAACCCGATTGCCCTGGGCGCTGCGAGTTGTAACCCCAGAAATATTAACCTAAAAACTTAATCCCAAGAACCCTGGGCGCTGCGAGCCTTAACCCCAGAAATATTAAATTGAAAACTAAAACCCGATTGCCCTGGGCGCTGCGAGTTCTAACCCCAGAAATATTAAACTGACAACTAAAACCCCATTTCCCTGGGCGCTGCGAGTTTTAACTCCTGAAATTTTAAACTAAAAACTAAAATCCGATTGCCCTGGGTTCTGCGAGCCTCAACCCCAGAAATATTAAATTGAAAACTAAAACCCGATTGCCCTGGGCGCTGCGAGTTTTAACCCCAGAAATATTAAACTGAAAATTAAAATCCCATTGCCCTCGGCGCTGCGAGTTTAACCCCAGAAATATTAAACTGAAAACTAAAATCCGATTGCCCTGGGCGTTGTAACCTAAAAACTGCAACCCACAGACAGTAGGCGCTGAGAGCTCTATACCCTAGACAGGTTAACCTAGAAACTAAATCCCAAGTGCCCTGGACGCTGCAAATTTTAACCCTAGATAGGTTAACCTAAAAACTAAATCCCAAGTGCCCTGGGCGCTGCGAATTTTAACCCTAGACAGGTTAACCTAAAAACTTAATTCCAAGATCCCTGAGCGCTGCGAATTGTATCCCTAGATAAGTTAAGCTAAAATCTTAAACTCAATAACACAAGGCGTTGCGAGCTTGGATCCCAAGACAAGTTGATATATAAACTTAAGCCCCAAGAACCCCGGACGCTGCTCGAATTAATCCCAAGACAGATCAACTTAAAATTTGAATCATGAATCCTGGCAGGGTTAACTTGTCTAGGGTTAAAATTCGCAGCTTCCAGGGCACTTACGGTTTTAGTTTTTAGGTTAACCTGTCCAGGGTATAGCTTTCAGCGCCTATAGTCTTTGAGTTTCAGTTTTTTAATTTATCTTCATATTACAGCTGGCTGCGCCCAGGGTTCTTGGGTTTAAGATCTTAGGTTAACCTGTCTTTGATTTAAAGCTCGCAGCGCCCACGGTAATTGGATTTTAGTTTTTAGGTTAATTTGTCTGGGTATATAGCTCTCAGCGCCTACTGTCTTTGGATTTCAGTTGTTAGGTTAATTTATCTTGATATTTGGCTTGATAAAGCTGACAACGCCAAGTGCTATAGGGTTTAAGTTTTTAGGTTAACCTATCTACAATTTAAGCTCACAGCGCCTAGCGTAATTCGGTTTCAGTTTTTAGGTTACCCTATCTACGGTTCAAAGCTCGTAGCGCCCAGTGTTATTGGGTTTAAGATTTTAGATTAATCTGTATACGGCTTAAAGCTCGCAGCGCCTAGTGTTATTGGGTTTCAGTTTTTAGGTTAACCTGTCTGAGTCTTGAAGCTCGCTACTCCCAGGGTTCCGGGGTTTCGAGCTTAAGGTTAACCTTTCTTGGATATGAAGCTCGCAGCGCCCAGGGTTTCAGGGTTTAGAGCTTAAGGTTAATCTGTCTTGGGTTTAAAGGTCGCTGCGCCCAGGGTTACGCGGTTTAAAGATTATAAGGTTTACCTGTCTTAGGTTTGGAGCTCGCAGCGCCTAATGTTCTGGGGGTTTAAGTTTCTAGATTAACCTTTCTTGGATGTAAAGATCGCAGCCCCGCGTATTTTGGATTCAATTTTTTAGAGAATTGAATAGGGAATGTAGATAATTTTTCAACGAAGTTTACCGTTTAGGGTTTAGAGTGTATTTGAAGTAGTTTTACAGTATTCGTGAATTTTCAAAATTTCATCAATATTTTGTAATCAAAAATATGTAAGCAATGTAACTAGCCACAAAATGTCTTTATACGTGGCAAAAATTGTTTCGAATGTGTAATTGAAGAGAGAGGAATTTGGGTTTAAATGGTGATACATGTTAATATCATTATTAAAAATGTGTTGTGTAGACTAATTCTGGTTTCAGGAAGAAGACGAATCTGAAGACGAAAGTGAGCTTAAAGCTCGTTTAGATAGTTTGTTAGCGAAGTTTTTTTTCTGCAGGAATAGACTTTAGACAAGTGGAGAACAAATATTTGATATTATTTATTCTTAAAGTGATTCAATTTAATGTTGATTATGTACCACCTTGTAGAATAGCTTTTGGTGGTACAATATTGAAAAGAGTACACAATGACATAAAGGAAAAAAAGAAATTATTATTAAAAGATACTGACGGAGTTTTATTAGTGGATGGATGGAAAAATAAAAGTATTAACAGAAAATATTTGGTATTTTCTGTTAGAACTATCAACGTTCCTCAAACTTTCCTGACATTTTCAGACATATCAACAGAAAGTGAACACAGTGAAAATATATCTAAGGAAATAAATACTGCTATTAAATTTGCTCGTGATGACTACAATTGCAATATTTATTCTGTTGTATCTGACAACGGCAAAAAAATAGTTAAAGCTATTGAACTATCTAAAACGGCGGATAATGAAGAATTGGTTCAGTCAACATGCTCTTGTCATAGCGCTAATTTGCTGATCCACGGGTTCGTCAATGAAGACCTGACTGTAATGCTCCGCGAAATTATAGGAACTTTCAAAAATCCACATTTGGAATCCTTACTTCTTGATAAAAAGGGAAGTAAATTGAAGAATTATCCAGACACAAGATTTTGTTACCTCCGCAATACTTGCGAAAGTATTGTAAGCAATTTACCTCAATTGAAAGAATTATGTGGAAACCAAGAATTACTACACCTGATAGGTGTAAATGTAAAACGAAAGATTCGGGAAGAACAAGATTTTGAAGACTTACTTACAGAGTACATAATTAATTTAGACCCAATTTGCCAATTAATTAATCACTGTCGAAATCCTAACACCAATATTGCAGATGCAACTGAATTGTGGTTAAATCTTAGGCTGCCAAATAATGACCACGATCAGATGATTTCGCAAAGAATAACAAAAGCGTTGTATCCGCTAAATTATGCAGCACATCTTCTGCATCCTCAATATAATGTTGAACGATTGGATGCAGATCAACGCCAATTGGCAGAAACATTTTTGGAAAATTTCTTATCAGAAGAAGCAAAACGCAAATTAGAATTTTATGTTGAGATAAGAGTACAAAAATTAGCAGCCTATGGAAACACATGTAAAGATCCGATTGATTACTGGAAAGTAGTTAGTTTACAATTTCCAAATTTACGTAAATATGCAATTTGATGCAATTAGATTACTCCTTATTCCTGCTGGAACGGCTCTTTTAGAAAGTCTGTTTTCTCAGTGGACCTTTGTTCACAATATTTATAGAAATAAACTTAAGAGCAAGAAGTCCGCAGAACTTATCGATATTTATTACTCATTAAAATCTAATTATTTCGATGACGATATTATTGAAAAATTACTCATGACCAATGACACTGGCGAGTATTGAAATATTTGTAATTATAATTATTCACACTTCCAGTGCGGCAGATCATTTTTTTTACTTCCTATAAATTTTCCTGATTGCTGCGAGCAGGCATAAAGATTTTAAGTGTAATTTTGCGATTACATAATTTTTATTATTCTCTATGTACGTCCTGTTGAAAGAAACTTATATTGTATATAGATAATAAACGTAATGCATTTTATTAAATTATGATTTATACACTGTTTTTATAATGATATTTATAAAAATTTAAACTTCGTAATTGGTTTCATTATTTATGTATAAAACCCATATATTTTCATTATTCTGTACGATAACATATATAAACAGTTTTATAATGCAACGAATGAAACAAATTTTACTTTAATCAATATATTTTGGTTTGTTACAATTAAAAATACTTAAAAAAGTTTTACAAAATATACCATAAACTTATTTATAAACAGTAATAATGATTTTTCGCCGTGAATTATCACGAAAAGATGTCGCATTTTGCATAAATTATACACCATAATCAACAATGGAGATTTCAAGATGAATTGTACGCTGTGGAAATGAATTCTTGGTTATTTTCTTTTATATTTTAGATAGTAAGATACCAAAAGACGTTTAGCAAAATTTCTCAAACCTATTTAAATTTTGAAAGTTATTTATTAATAGTATACAAGGAAAAAGTAGAATAATTTTTTTTTAAATAATAAAATACTATTTTACCTCATCAGTTGATATAAAAAGTAATAATTGAATCAGTAGGAAAATTGCTATGCGTTGACAAATTTTCCTCAGGTAAATTTATAATAAAAAAAAAATTTGGGTACGCGAATCAAAAGATAAACTCGTAGTAAATTTAGGTCATAGTTACGCAAGGTAAAGGTCAAGTGACATCCTCTTTCCCTTGAAAACATTTTCTTTCTTATCCATCGTTTGTTTTGTTTTTCATCAATATCATCACTGATCCTCATTCGCTTACAGGCCTTCGTCAATAATCATGGACCTTTATATCAACTACATGGTGGACTAGGTAACTTCTGTAAAATAAACGGATCTGCATCCTTATATCATGAAGTTATATATCATGTCAAGATTCACCAGTAATATTCATCCTCCAGCAACAGACGAAAATGAACGAAAAATTTTCGCAGTCTAGTAAATTAGCAATTCTTGAAAAGGGAACATAGAATCCAGCTCTGAAATCTTCAAGAATGAAAGAAAAAACGTATTCAAACTAATCAGCGATCATGGCCACAAGAAGTTGAAAACCCAACCAAGAGTGTGCGACTCAGTATTTTACAGCTTAAAGAAACAAAGTTCACTCATGCAGCCGCAACTCACATGGTCACAAATGATCATGGCAGTGCCATGAACAATGGAGGATGAAATCAACTCTACATTACTATTTCTGCCTAAGAACTCTACCTATCAGATTATCCCAACACTTCCAGGGAAGTTATGAATTAAACGTTAGGACCAAATTACACCTGAATGACCTATAACTTAATCATTTCCATCTATTCATTATTCTCAAAAATTCCTTACGTCGTTCACCTTAGAGGACCTTTTCTATTGCCGAGGACGGCAATGATTGTAAGGGGGAGAGGATGTCATGTGACGGATTTTCAATATTCTTTTTTGCCTGTTATATTTCATTTCTAAGTTCACTAAAAGTCGTCAAGACCACGGCTTTCGCGAATTACAAAGTGCAAGCTCAGCTTTGCACGTGTGACGCGCGAAAGGCCTTTGACACTTAGCAAGAAGGTATGCGAGCAGGTGAAGAAGCGTGCGCAAGAATGAGAGAGGAGAGAGAGAGCGAGTGACCGAAAGCAATCGGAAGTGGGGAAAATTATGAAGGAATAAGAGTATGATTAGCGCAAATGATAGAAAGCGATAGAGAGATAGAGAAGGAAAGACCAAGAGAAAGAGAAAGAGGAGGAGGAGAGTGCGAATGAACTGCGAAGGTGCACCGAAAAGTCAGTGTTAGCCTGGATGCTTTCAAGATTACATTGAAAGAATTTGAATTATCTATATACTTGATCAATTTCCTATATTTTATCGTACTTATTTTACATACTATTGAATTGTTTATTTGAAGTTGAATTATTGAGTGCATCCAGAAATTGTATTGAAAAATAGAAATATATTAATTAAAGTATTTATCGGTTGAAAGTGAATATTGAAAAGAGAATAAATAAGAATTGTATTAAAAAGAAAACTAATATTGATTGATAAGAGAAAATACGGAAAAAGTAAAGTGAATATCAGAGTTATCAAGAAATATTTGGATTAATCATTCATACTACTGATTTGGAACCAGTAACTGAACCATTATTAATTGGAATATTATAATTATTAATTGAGAAGCGAGATGAGCGAATATTCATTCTGCAAGGTTGGTAATTGTTCGTTGAAATTGATGCTAAAGACGTATACAATTGAAATTCCTCAAGTAAGTCGTTATACCTAAAATTCTTCTCACTCTCTTCTTATAATAGATATACATTCTTATACTGCCACGTTTTCATTGTAATTACAGTAGCGTTTAACATATTGTGTTTTCTACCGAATATTCGCAAATTGTACTTAGTAAATAAAACATAATATTTGCATTTATATTGAGTAATAAAATTTGATCAATGAATTTTTATATGTATTTCATTATCTGCTTTTTACTAAAATCTAAGAAAGTATATTGAACTCTTATCGAAAAATGAAATAATTCTGATTACTTGCTACTAGAATTCAAATTAATAATTTATAACTAAGGAAACTCAAAAGTAGTTGATAATAACTTTTATGCTAACACTTACATTTTCATGCATTATCAACTTATTTAAAATAATCACTGAAGAAAATTACTATTATAATTATTATTATTATTATTGCTATTTTTATCTACCACGATTATTATTAATATTATAAAAGGGCAAAGGCCAGGTAAGTGTGCGAGTCACTCCAAAATCGAGACGTATAGGAACGTACGTAGGTGACAAATCCTCCGAGTTTGAGACTTACTCGGTGCTGAAAACAGTCTCGAATAGAGGAAAACTACAAAGGGTAGTTTTCCCCTATCAATGTACATTACAAAAAATTTATTGTACATCATAAGTTATATGCAAAGTACTATTTGGAAATATATCTTACTGATGAGCCCTGAGGAATGGATAATTCACACTACTATAATCCTTTTTACAGTTCGGGCACAATGACCTTTTCTTTCCACTTGGAGTAATGAGCTGTGTAAAATTAGAAGCTGACCAATCTATTCGCTTGCTTGATTCATTGCCATTTTCTGATCTTTCTTTTCTTTTTGTTGAAGCATTTTTAGTTGATGTTGTAACACTACTGAAATAAGAATTAATATATCATTGCTTTTGGATACATAAACAAAATAAATAAAATATTAGTAGAAAAATCTTTCAGCAATTTGAACATTTTGGATTATCAAAAAGTGATAATAAACTATATATTGAGGCACTGATATGCATATCAAATATTCTTCGCTCGATAAAAATTTGAATATTAAAAAAATTTGTTGAAAAACGTTAATCCGAAGTATAAAAATTCATGTGTTTACTTACAGTAGTTTACAGTTTTGAGGTTAGCCTCCGATAAAACAATTTGCCAGTCGAATAAAATATTATTTAACAAAACTGACTTGAAAATAATGCGGAGTCAGTCCTATTGTTTAGTTGTTACACATTATTCTCAATTATCGTTCAACTTATAAACAATAAATCGATCGCAATACTAAATATCCGTACGTTATACATTCCGTTTACCCATCTAGTCAGAGCTTTTTTTACTCGAAATTGAAAATTATAAACAATTTCATGAATTCAACTTACCTAGAATCCATTGCTATTGATTTCGGCCATTTGTTGCAAATTTCCATTCGTTCATTACAACGTTCCACATGCACAGTGTAAACATTATCCGGAAATATAGGTAAAAGATAGGTCTAATATAGGTCTAATATAGGTGGACCTACCTATCTTTCTGTCATGAAAGCTATCTTAACAACCCTGCTAAAGCCTCGTAGAGGTTCGAGCCGAAGGTGGCCAGCCAAAATTAGCACTGGTTAGTCAGTTACGACCAGCAGCCTGCTAGAAGCGAACTCGATTCGTTGATCGGCGGTACGCCGATATGTATCTTATACTCGGTTACTTCTCTTGCGCGTCGGCCTGTCTCTAGTCGTTGTTCCTCTGGCACAGAGTTGGGACTAATCTGCCTGGCGCATGCGTATCGCTTGTGGCGGTATATTTGAATATACCGTCACACGTGCGAGGAGGTTGCGTGCATATACGGAAGACAGCATCGGTTATCTGCTTGCGCAACTACCTCCGACACCGCCTGCAACACCTGACGACAGTGAAGACCAAGATTTCAGGTGGGGGCCTGTATTTTATTATCGCAAAGATAGCGATTTGTCGGATGAATCAACGAAAAAGTCGGAAATAGAAGACGATGAAGATGATAAAATTCTACCGTTGCATAACGAAAAAAATTCATCCGAAGATGAAGCGTAAGGTAAACGTATAAAGTATTTCATAGTTTCACGCTTCAAATAATTTTTTCATGCTTCCGTAAAAATCGACCACTGATTTATGAATGAGGGTCTTATTTACGAGCCTAAGCGACATCCTTAAACACGACACATACTTGACCATTATTTCGAATCTCCATAAAAGCGACGCAAATTTTAGCCTCTTGGCAACGCCCCACTCTTCTTATTTAAAATTAATTTCATTTCCAGGCTAAGGGCTTGTAGAGACCAAGCAGTCACATTAGCACAACGCATCAATCTACAACCTGTCGTCGAATCCGCAAAAACAGTTGAAGAAACTCAAAGAAGATTTGGTACACGTTAACAGCAAATTATAAAAATACGAGCGATAACGTGCAGTGCTCGAATTCAAAATAGGACGTTGGAAGACTATCCAAAAAATGGTGCAAGATGATATCGCTGCAAAAGAGTATATAATAACGAACGCAACACAAGTATCTCACTTCTTCTTCCGTGGATATTTCCATATGTGTGTGTGTGTGCGTGTGTGTGTCTCTATTTTCAATTTAGTACGACTTTTCTAGTCGATCGATTTAAATGAATCTTTATTCATATGCTTTGAAATCCTTCAAGGTAGGCGGGAAAATAATGTTCAAGCAGATCTATGGTATACAAAATATTCTATAGCTATTTTTCAATAAATAAAAAAAGGTAGGTTTTCATATGGTATTGTTGTGCATAAGCTGCTATAACCATGTATTTAAAATGAATTCATTAACGTGCAAGTACTCATTTTAAAGCTTACACATCCAGCTTTGAAATAAGTTGTCGCACGACGAATTTGGTTATAGGAAATCTGAATTATCTCACTTTAAAACAACCCACCGTTTTTTAGGTATAGGGTACGTAAGTCATTGTCATGCGCAAAATGCTGTAACTTTGGTTTAAGACTGAATTTGTTAATGCTTGGAAGCTCATTTTAAAGCTTATGAAAGCAGCTTTAAAATGAGTTGTTGCATAATGAATTTGGTAAAATGGAGCAAAATTATCTCATTCCAAAATACAATCCTTTTACCAGGTATAAGGTATATAAGTTATGGTTATATTAAAAATGATGTAACTTTATTTTCGGAATGAATTTAATAACGTGTGTAAGCTCATTTTAAAGCTAACGTTAGTAGCTTCAAAACGACTTGTCGCACGATGAATTTGCTAATATCTAGCCAGAATCATTTCATTTTAAAGCAACTGCCCTTTTTCAGGTATGCAAATAAAGTTGTCCCTACATGTAGTATTATTTGGAACAAGTGTCTTGTTTATTGTTATTACATGCTTCAATTAACTAAGATGGATATTTTCGCTTTTTCCAAAGAAAGCATACCGGTAATGTAATTAGTTATTTAAATAACTGTTTTTGTTTGATCCAAAATTTCTTATTTTACGTCAATTCTCCATCAATTTTTGTCGTGATATATAAGAACGATTTTTATTGCATGAAAGATAAATAAACAAAAGCTATTTCTCTTATCTCAAAGGAAGCATTTCACCAGATAGACTGGGTTCCCAGAATATCGCTACTGACAATTCCGAATAACAGAAATTTCTCAACGGTACATACTTTTATTTGCCATATAGATGATAGGAAAAACGTCTTGGCTTCGAAAGCGGTTCGGAACATATTGAAAATTGCAATTAACTGTAAAAAAAGCCTTTTTTTCGTTTTTCGCTTCAAACTTTTTTGCTTTTGCTTCAATCGTAAAATAAAATGCATCGTTGTATTCCTCGAAAAATTCTACATAAGGATGTGACGGAGAATTAGAGCTTTGCAAGCCATTCCCCGTCTTCGCTCTCTTTCGACGTTCGTATGCCGCGCCAAGCTGAGAGATTATACATAGAGCTGTATACTTTCACGCTTGTTTCATGTTTTCGTAGGCGATGACCACGTCAGTGACAGAGAACGGCAGAAAAACAAGGAGAGAAGAGCTATCGAAAAGAAAAGGATAGAACGAGATAGCGCTAGTAGAGAAAGAGTCGAGAGAGCAGAGAGAGCGAGCGCTCTTATGAGCACGGATCTGAGAAAGATAGCTGGTCGCTGGCTCGAGAGTAAGGAGTGTGAGGCTCGCGCGCGCCGGAAGAGATAGGACGGAGTTGCGTCCAGACCACGAGAGAGTTACGTCGTGGCAAGGAAGCGGAGAGCTGAGCCGAGAAGAAGCTTGGGTGGCATCATCAGCGAAAGGCCGAGTGACGACGCGAGCTACAACTACGACGCCGAGAAGGAAGGAAGGAGGAACAAGTCTTCGCCTGCAGCCGCAGGTCGAATACGAGCCGGGTAGCTCCCGGTCTTCTTTCGCATAGGATTACATAAGCCATGGTGGATCGCTTTTCTATTCTCTCACTCTCTCGCGTATTCTGGAGTACCAGGCCGAGTCCTAGTACTTTTCTGCGGAGGCGCGTGATCGCGTTCCGTGCGCATTTCAGCACTTGGTCACCCGGTTGTTGTTTCCCGAACAGGGTATCACGAGACCGCAGTACTGCGTCTCGGCGAGACCTTTGTTCTGGCAGTTGTCTTTGCGGAGTTGCCGCCATTTTGAGATGCCGCTTTAATGCGTCTTGTGTACATGAGCTGAGACGTTGCAATAAAGTTGCATACTTATTAATAATAAGTAAAGATGTTGAGTGAATTCATTTTCCTTTCTTCCTGCACGCATTCCTGATTCTCTCTCGAGCGTTCGATTGATATGTGCACCCAGCATATCATTTAGTGGTCGGAGCATTCGTGTCTCCCTTCCCCCGTAAAAATAATTTGTTCAAGGAAGTCACGAGCTGAATTAGTATTAAAATTTGTAAAACTGACTTCCCTCTGACAAGGATAGTACATTTTTCAATTTTATTTATAATTTTTTATCACCGCCATTTGGCAATGAAAATGAAAAAGCCGTGAAAAGGTAAACATTTTCGATTGTTTATAAGTTTTGTATCAACTTTCAAATGTATTTTTCAATATTATAGTTCAATAGTAAATTTTATAACGAAAATATCTGTGAAATCTCGAAATCGATAACACTAATAGTTTACGAACAATTCCCGTATAAACCATATAAAAAGTCCAAAATTTGACAATACATAGAACGCTATATAATTATAATTTTGGAAAAAAATTATTTCACAGTGGAAGGCACCTGAATAACTACAAACTACTTTATTTTCAGATTTTTATTGAAATTTCTCGCAGCGCAATAGCGCTAAATATAAAAACGCTTAGTTGAAAAACGGAATAAATAATTAACGAACAACAATTTTTTATCGGGGAAAACGGCGTTTTATAGCATCTTTCAACAGCTTTATTTCACAAAAAAATCGTCTTCTGAGGATTATTAGAAGCCGAGATATTGTTGTTTTTTAATGCGAACATTGTGGCTGTCCTCATCAATTTTTTAAAATCAATCTTTCGCCAAAATCTTTATCACCAGTTCTAATTTTGCTTCCATTTTTTTACACCGATTGAAACCATATATGTGGCATTAATTATTTATCAACGAAGATGCTCTCTCGCGTCCGATTAATTTTCCGAAAGTGATCGCGTGGCGCGGTGGAGGGGGGTCTCCGTTCGGGGACTATCGGGCAGAGTTGGCGAGTCTCGTGTGATGCGCGGCGTATTTGCTCGTGCATATTACTGCGTTTCCTTCGCCCAAAAAATATTGTTTCTTTTATTTATTCGAATATTTATTATCACTCTCTTGATGCGTGAATGGAATAGTCACGATAAATATTGTTTATATTGAAATGATTGATCCATAAGAGATTTTTTTCGGTGTTTCGCGGTGGCTAAATTGTTTATGATGAATTATCAAAGCTCACTACAATTTTAATGATTGAATATAAAATTTTGTAAATTAGTTAAAAAATTGTATCTTACAAAAATTTACTCCTTCATAAAACAATTTTTTGTGATTTGAATTTTAAATATTATAATCTAATAACAATAAATATTTATGAAAGTGTAATTATTGACAGCAATAAATAAAATATCTCATTTGAATTTAATGTGTGTTATGGATCAATCATTTCAATATAAAAAATATTTATCGTGACTATTCCGTTCACATATCAAGAGAGCAATAATAAATAATCGAATAAATGGAAAAAAAAATTTTGTTGGGCGAAAGAAACGCAGATAATCTGTACGAGCATAAATTCGCGCGGCGCACGTCGTACGAGACTCGCCGCCTCTGCCCGACAGTCCCCGAACGGAGACCCCCCCTCCACCGCGCCACGCGATCGCTTTCGGAAAATTAACGGGACGCGAGAGAGTCTCTTCATGGATAAATAATTAATGTAGCATATATCGTTACAATCGGTATAAAAAAATTGACGTAAAACTAGAACCAGTTGTTTAGATTTTGGCGAAATATTGATTTTGAAAAATTGATTAGGAGAGCCGCAATGTTCGCATTAAAAAACAATAATATCTCGGCTTCTAATAATCCTAAGAAGACGATTTTTTTGTGAAATAAAGCTGTTGAAAGATACTATAAAACGCCGTTTTCCCCGATCAAAAATTGTTGTTCGTTAATTATTTATTCCGTTTCGCAACTAAGCGTTTTTATATTTAGCGCTATTACGCTGCGAGAAATTGCAATAAAAATCTGAAAATAAAGTAGTTGGTAGTTATTCAGGTGCCTTCCACCATAAAATAATCTTTTTCCGAAATTATAATTATATAGCGTTCTACGTAATGTCAAAATTTGGACTTTTTATATTGTTTACACGGGAATTGTTCGTAAACTGCTAGTACTATCGATTTCGGGTTTTCAGAGATATATTCGAAATAAAATTTACTATTGAACTATGATATTAAAAAGCACATTTGAAAGTCGATACATCACTTATAAACAATCGAAAATTTTTACCTTTCAACGGTTTTTTCATTTTCATTGCAAAATGGCAGTGATAAAAAATTACAAATAAAATTAAAAAACGCTGCCAACTGCATTGGCGGAGTGCTTCCTTGAAATGCTATATGAAAGGAGATTTTCCTATTATTCATTTTCACCATTTTAAGACCTACATTGATCGACATAACTTATCTCACGAAATCGCGAAACATTCCTTGAAAATTCCATAATGAAAATTTGCTCTAAAAAATTTCTACTCGATGGATCTTCATGAAAGTTTCTTT
>JAWWMK010026927.1:0-15403 GCA_035047105.1 Galeopsomyia nigrocyanea
TATATATATATACAGAATTGAATTTAATTGAAAAAAATTTTTTTTTAGGAATATCGGAAGTGACAGCAATGATCAACACCAAATATGCAGATCCTAGCGAAGATCATCCAGACGTGCAGCTGATCTTCGGTGGTTATCTGGCTGATTGTTCGGAAACCGGCATGGTCGGCGAGAAGAAAGGCAAAAACCGTCTGATACTTATAATTCCGACAATTCTACACCCCAAGAGTCGTGGATATCTACGACTTAGAAGTAACGATCCCTTGGCTAAACCCATGATTTACGCCAAATACCTGACGCACCCCGACGACGTTGGCGCCCTCATCGAGGGTATCAAATTCAGCATCGCCCTGACCGAGACTCAGGCACTCAAGAAGTGAGTAACAGACGTCGTTTATTTTCTTATTTATTGCCAGAGATTTTTTTCCCCGAGAGAGAAAGAGAGAGAGAGAGAGAGAGAGAGAGAGAAAGAAAGAGAGAGAGAGATTGCTATCGGTGAAAATGCTACTTGCTAACGTGAGCAAAATTTCTATTGATGAGGAGGGGAGTAAATGCCTGATAAATGCCGATTTAATATCTCGTCTGGCATATTGATTTTGTTTTAATAGGCTGTCGAGTATATAATTTTATCGTTTATCGATTTCATTTTATTGATATTTCTGCAATCCGAGCAAATGAATTCAGGAATAAAATTCAAAATCCACTTATCTTATAAGCTTTATACGCTTAAAAAATGTTATACTTAATTGTATAGATGAAATGAATAAATTATAACGAAAATTTTATTGTCGTCCGATAAATGCATCATAGTTTAGAAGCAATAAATGCATTCGACGTATTCAAAACGTTTGCGCGTAATTGATTTTCTATTTACGCTTCGGTCGAGTGGCGCGCTGCTCTATTATGAATTCACACGTGCATTGTGCGCATACGTGGAATACTTCATAAACTGCAGATGCTATCATGAATTGAAATAACGGACGCTATAGACGATTTTAACTATTCATTGGACGGTTAGCGAGGAATACTTTATAGAGACTTTAAAATTTGTATACATGAGAATTTCGCCCTAAGGTGGCTACGGCCTTACCGTCAAAACTCCTTGAAACTTTGCATAGTTGTAGTAAATATATGTACACGTGACTCTGGAAAGTTTCAGATCATTTCACAATACCGTTTTCGAAATATTTATAATCAAACTCGCCCAATTTAACAAGGGAGTCATAGAAAACGGCGTGAAAAAGAAGGGTTTTTTTATTATAACTTTTTTTAAAAACTGAACGATGCTAGATGAGATGATAAAGAAACTCATATATATTTCCAAAAAAAATTTTCATAATGTGATTTTTCGCAGGTATGGTTTCCAATTGGATCGCACACCAGTAAAGAATTGCGAGCACCTGAAATTCGGCTGCGACGCCTACTGGGAGTGCGCAATTAAGCATGATACAGCACCCGAGAATCATCAAGCAGGTTCCTGTAAAATGGGTCCAGCCGAAGATCTCTTTGCTGTAGTTGATCATCAACTTCGAGTGCGCGGAATCAAAGGTGTACGAGTAGCTGATACAAGTATCATGCCACGTGTTACTTCTGGCAATACAAATGCACCGGCAATCATGATAGGTGAACGAGCTGCCGATTTCATCAAAAGAGCTTGGTTAGGTTGATGAAATTCAAAGATGAGGATGTTTGTCATGTGTATCCGTACCTCGCTTACCATGGGAGATGCCGATCTTCCTCATTCATAAGGATGTATCAATGCTTTAACTTGATTTTTCAGAATAGGGCATCGAGAGAAAATGTAAATTAGCTCTTAATTAAAAAAATTTGAAGTCAATCAAGAGCAGCACAGATCATTTTTGCAAACGTAGTTTCGTGAATCAATATCACGTCTTTGATGAATGGAAAAAACGCAATGAATATATTATTGTATTGTACAGTATGAAACGTGGTTTTTTCTTGATACGTACTTTGACTAAAATTGAATTGATTATAAATCAAGATGTAATATTATAAGCTTCCTCGTGGTTATCTTAGATGAATAAACGTATTGACAGTTCACGATAACTATAATTATAATATTTAAAGTATTGATTGCATATATATTCTGTATTCTTTAAATAACAGTATCTTCACGTATTGTCAATAGATGGTAGCTAATTATTGTTGTAAATTTTGAAAGATTTTAAGATTTCTGATCTGATATAGTCTGTGTATATCTTTCTATATATCATTATTTCTATACATTATTTTTACTCTTATTGAATGTTTTTATACACCCGCATGTTAAGATTTTATTATGAAAGTAACTTAATTCTAAGTTAATAAATATTTTTATAGACTATATACTATATAAATATTTACACATTTTTCTAATAAATTGATGTATAAAAAATGACATTATGATTGTGAAAGTTTTTAAATAATAAAGAATTGATAGATATTTGAGCTAGCGATATAAATGTAGCTACTCAATATAATTTATTGTTAAATAAATTCTTAGCGACCGCGCAATTCATAGTTGTGTAGATGAATTGTAAAAATATCAATAGAAAATAAAAATTAGAACTTATGTGATGTACATTCAATAAACACAAAGATTACATTAAACAATATCAGTTAACATCGCTGATATAGCTTGATCAAGAAATGCTCATTGCGTCAATTGTTACGTTTCTATTAGAATAAACAAAAATCGTTTATTATATGAATCATAATAGAATGTTGAATACATGAAAAATAGATAGAGAGAAACAAGAGCGCTCTCATGCTGGGGTAAGAATTGATGTATGAGTGGATCCGGTCTGAGCAGAAGCTCTATGCTGCCACTGTGGAATGTGCAGTTGCTACTGCGCAGACGAAATCCATGCATCTCAATAATATAAAAACCCAGGGATAACATAGAACGCTTCTTTATAAAATCGTGAAACTTTGGGAAAATAAAGCTTATTAAATTCTGAACCTAATGGTGTTTTGAAAAAATAGGCAACGATGCGTTTTCAAAAGTTATTAATAAAAATTTCGTTAAAAATCAATGCCGCGGCGCGACGTATAAATTTTTCGAATCTACATTAAGGCTCCCCCGGATATGTATATAGATATACAAATACATGTGAAAACAGGGGACCCTTTGCGCCATGATTTTTTTTAATGCAATAAAATTGGGATTTGACAGATTTTTATGACAAATACCTTTTGCTAAGGTAGGTGTACTCAATTTGAAGTCTTATGTATCCCTCCTTATAGAATCGAACGATATTACATGATCTAAGGTGCTAAAAATAAGCGAAGAGGTCACGATTTTTAGGACAGCATGACTGAATAAAATTAGTTATAATATCGGAAATCGGACTATGACGCTCTAGGTATACCTCGGTCGAATTGTTAACGCACAAATTAAAAAAAAACTATAATAATTTTTGATAAAGCACAAAATTCTATAACTGCCCTATTTAATTATTGTATAATTATCAATCTCATGCATTTGGTATTTTTATTGATTATTCAATTAGTAAACCTTTCATTGTTAATTTCATTTCCGTAAATTTTTTTTGGTACTTTTTTCATGTGCAAAATAATCTTTGAAAACAAACATACTTGCTTTGAAGGGCGAAACTTTATTTATATCCATATTATAATCTTGGACCTTAAATATATAAAATGTTAATCTCTAAAGATTCGTTGGTCAATTGATAACTAAGAATACGTTGTATAGGAAATGACTACTTGTATTGAATAAAACATAAAAATATTAAAATTGCATTACAAAGTTATGTGTGGAAATATAGCTTGTACATTAAACTCTTAAATATATGTAAATATACATGTAACTCATTTGTTATTCTTTGGTCTATGAATTTTCTTTTCAGTTCAATGGCTTTGAATGGATCACTTGTGTATGAGCCTCTTGAGAGTGACGTTTGTTTAAAAGAAGAAAAAGCTGCTGCTACGTCGTCTCTTTGCGCACTTGTACATCCTTCGAATTTTTTGAATATCCTTCACGCTGAAACCATCTCTTTGTCCAATTTGTGCGTTTCTGTTTCCCTGGAAGATTTCAGCAATGAAATCCAAGAACTCTCTACGCTTCTGACCAAGAAAAAGGATTCATTTGATAATGACAATTGATTAGCGCTCATTTTCGATTAAATGGTGTCCATATGAAGTTTACTTAAATAAAGTACTTTCAGATCATTTATCAATGTAATTTGATGTTAATCACTATTGTACATCAATATCACATAATTGGTAATTTATTACACACTTTATTAAGCATTTATGCAAGTAATATCCTTTTTCTTGGCGCATGTTAACACAACATTATGTTAAGTTTTCAGTAATAGAAACGTATGTTGAAGTATTAACTACAAAGAATAGGTTCTTAGCATTTTGTCATAGTACTCATTGTTAGTAGTTGTGGTAAAATTAATATTTATTAATAAGCGATCAAATAACAGAATTACCTGTTCATTAAATTCTGCGGTACATATTTTCCAGGTAACTTAAAGTAATAATAAAACCAACATCAATTCGGATTTTCAAATGAATAATATACATCATTCAGGCATTTACCATACGATTTGTTCAACTATGCAAACAAATTTTCTGTAAGCCATTGAATTACCCATCAAGTTGTATAAAACATTATAAAAAAACCGAACGAAATATTGCCATTTCCACTTAATTCCAACGTTCACCAGAGTATAAACCTCCCCTCTAATAAAGTGCAACTGAAGCAGATATTGGCTTTGTAGCAAATCATAGACACGATCATTGAGGAAATTTTTCCAGCACGCCCAACTTATTCAGCAGCAGTTGCCCACGTGAATAAATATACCTTAGCCCAAAGTGAAGAACGACGATAATAGAAAAAAAGAGGCGTACAAGTAACCACAAGGGAGTGATCTCATATCTGTCCCCTTGGGCTCTTTATAGCTGAGGCGTTTTGGTACACTTACCCTTGGGACGATCGTTGGCTGGCCATTGCGAGAGAAGGCGTTAGCCGAGTAGTGCATTACACTTCCGTAGTCGTAACCCACGCCGAAAGCGTCGGCTGAGCTACGTTGTGACTTTTCGAAATTGGTTTCGCGACCTGTAACAATTTTTCCCTTTTTATTGCTAGCGTGGCTAAAAAAAAAAAGAGCTGCGAACAAAGTCTTTTAATGAAAGTGCTTGTGTGCGTTTTTTTTTTCATTGGCGGTGTTGTTTTCCTGGGGATCGATTGCTTCAGTTTCGAACAAATTAGTCGGGTCAATCGACGTGTAGAGCTTGCGAGTGGTCGTTCAAATTTAAGCATTGTTCCGATCGCTCGAACGAGCTCTCGCAGCCGTTAAATAGAGCAAAACTTTTTAACAGCTCTCCCGCTTAATTCCATTCGCTTTGATAGTCTGTTAGTAAAATAAAAGTTTGGCGATAAAACACCAACTCGTGATTGAATACAGCAGCTACTATTTCTGCGGCCATTCTTTTTATTATCTTTGAGTGCGCTCGTTATTTCGACCTATTAATTGTTCTCGACTTTGATTGATACAAGATCAGAAGTGCTATGATTTTTCTTAAGACTTTTATTTTCCTAGGCGAAGTTTTCTTATTTCTAAGCTATCACAAAAATAAAGCACTTTAACTATGAACTTATCAATTCATTTTAGTTTGTTTAACAGTTAATGTAAATCCAAATCTGCTTTTTTAATTGTTCAATTGAATTTCATCAGCAATTATCAATCAAATTAAATCTACAGTTAATAAATCTCAATTCGTTCAAATAACTATTCTAAATTGAAACGTAAATTAATTTTAATTTGAAATAAAAAAATATCTATGGCATATGAATTAATTACCTGTTTGAATATTACGCCACTGAATATTGACATAATCATCCCTTTCATAGCGGCTTTGCTCATGAAGGAAGCCAACCGCATGCATGAGTTCATGGATGACAGTGCCTTTCTTGGTGACACATCCGGGTACTTGAAGATTAACGTCTTGGCGACCACCAACTCGACCCACGGCGCTCCAGCAGCCGGTGTTGCCAGCTGTTATGCGTATATAATCACTTTCCTGGCCCTTGTATTCCTCGAACTTGATGCAGGTGTGTTTGTGGTAGTCATCCATTGCTTCGAGGATTAATCTACGTTGCTTCTCGTCTGTTAATAGCGCAATTCATTTAGTTTTCAAATTACTTTTTGAAGTAATAAATAACAATTTACATAATGTTTTGATAATTAATCAGTTGACTTTCGGTTATTCGAAAAAAATAGACTCCTCAAAAAATAATTAAATGGGAAAAAATCGAATAATAGTTAATTGAAGATATATAAGCTAATTGACATTCACAAATATTTCTGTAAATACCATTAACAATGAAAAAATGAATATTGTAATATTATTTCAAGTAAAAATGTAAATTTTGTATTTGAATTTCGTAAAACTACGTATTTCTTATCAAAATCACACTGGTAATTATAGTTAAACAGAGCAGTTAAACACGTCACATTATCGTCTAATAGCTACGTGCAATAACGCCTCGAAAGTAATGTTAACATGGCGTTTGACCTGATTGACCAAAAAGAACGAACTGTTTCATAATAAAGTTCGCTTTTCTTTATATGAAAACATTGACCCAAATGAGCTTTATGAAAAAAAGGCAAACGATAAATATTATCGGTATTATATATCTACAAGCAAAGGCTAAAAACATTTGTAACTGTGTCAATGGAACGAAATTTTCGGGTTTTTTTTTTCTCTCAAATTACCTAGTGAATAGACGTGCGCGCAATGCGGTAGGCGTATGTCAATAATTTTGACCGAATTCGATTAGCGCGAATGTCAGTTAAGCGCTCGCGCTCGCTCACTTGCTCTCTTGTAACGCTCGATATAATGATTTGGCTTTGTTTGGCTACTTCGCCGCAAATGTCAATGAAATTACGTTATCACGTCGATTAAATTTTCATTATATCTATCATCATACACACTAATTAATAGTCGACCTTTGAATTTTCTTCAGCGCACGTGGCAAGATAGGATTTCATAGATTCTTAAAATTTTTCAGAACAATAAAATAACAAATAAAAATTGGTGTATCAATTTTTTTTTAATGAACGAGGAAAACGGTCATGTTTCACCGATTGTATACAACGTGTAACAAGCTCGAATTATATCTTTTGTATAGTATCGAGTTTATTTGTTACTCTTTATGCTTGTCTATATTGACTCGTATTCCATCCGTAATAAACGAACATTTATAAAATTAAAAATAATTCAAGCAACACAAAACAAAATATTTACTCGAATAGATTCGTTGATTGCTATCATCCAGTAAAAAATTTAATTTTAATTAAGTAGATTTTCAACATGTCAGGACACTACACACAATAAGTAACGCAACTACGCGCAATCACTTTTTCTTCTAACAGCGATACTGTACGTATCGCAACTGCAGTAGTATATACAATACAAGTAACGTAACCACCAATTTTTTTTTCTAAGTTTCGGCGTCACATTCGTTTTAACTGTAGTAGAAATACTTATAATGCGTACTTCAACAATGAAATATGCAGCGTAAGTCTATAAACTTAGGCAACACTGCATTTCGTAATTAAATATAATGCCAAGAACTAAATAAAAAAAACTTACTGAAAAATGGGCTCATGACGTAAGGTACAACGCCATCGGGCCATCTAGCAGTTTTGGCATTGACTCCATTTCTTCCCGATGTAGCGTAAGGAAACAAAATATCACCCTCGGCATATTCTCCCAGTTCCTCAGGATTGACGCCCATACCTTCGTGCCATTCAGCGACTTTAAGACCAGTTTCATTATTAGGTTCTCCATAAAGTTGAGCCGCAAGATGAGCCAAATGAGCGACTACACCGTCGGCAGTATCAACTGAATTGTCATAAACATCACGACTGTAGGGGAAGGAATTGTATTGTTGGAAATTTTGATAGTATGGCAAGCTGTGCGCTGAGACTACCAACAGCAGAAGGGTAGTTGCAGTTGTTACGGCTGAGCGTCCCATTATATTCTGAGGAAGATAGTTTATTTATTATTTTGTATTTTTCTAGTTTTATTTCGTTTAATGTAGTATTAGATGTACGATAAAGCTTTATCGCAGAAACTTATTCAAAAATTCTTTTTTACTTCAAATTTCAAAATAAATAAATCAAGCAATAAATGCATTTAGTATTGTTGTTTACTATTATAAAATAATATTTAATACAAACAAAATAAAACATCTACTTCACTACTCAATAGTTATAATCTAAGTAATCGGCATAGAAAATAGTTGACTACGTTGGATTCGTAAAAACAGAGTAAGTAGTAATAAGCCGGTGCGGTCAGACATGAAACATAAGCATTTTACATTATAATATACGTATTGAAAATCATACGAACAAGCAACTATTATATTAAATGCAAATTTTCTAAATTATTATATTTTTGATCAAACATTTTCTAAAAAATGTCAAGTGTACAATTTTAAATGTAAAATAAATTGAATTTTACCTAAAGTCTAATGGACACTTCACTCAGGAAAAAAACGAAAATTATTAGAATATTTAGAATTATTGAAGCTTGAATAACGCGTGAAGTCTGAGCAAACTGATGAAGTTCCATTGACCGTTGGTGACTTTATACTCGTAAGAGAAGGCCCCACCTCGTGGGGGCCGATATCTGGCTAACGCTCATACGGAAGTATCGGGGCCAGCGCAGATAATCAAGCCGGCCAAGTCACTCTACTCACCGGAAACACCTAGCAAAATTCGTCACTGTCTTGGCGACCAATGTCAAATGATCCACGAAACTCGTTCTTCCAATGCTTCACTTTCGCTTTTGCATTTGCATACGTCATTTTTTCAATTGTTTTGACCAATTTGGGAATAAAAATATTACGATGAGTATAAGGAATACATTGTTTTTGAAGACTTTGAAAACTGTGGAATCTTTGGAATTAATTATTTTGATTTTTTTAAAGGAAATAGTCAACAATTCCTTTACTCAATCATTGATTTTTTTAATAGTTATTGGATAATTTCTTCAAACGATTATTGCAAAATTTGAAATAACAAACTAACAGTTAAAACAATTTATTTATTTGTCCGTTACTTATGAGTCAAACATTACTTGCAAAAATATTATTGCAAAATCATATACGTTACCTTGAACTCGCTATAACGGAGCACATCTAATTTAAAAAAATGCAAAATTTATATCCAAAATGAAATGCGTTGCAGGGTAGCGTGGGTTAACTGCATTTTGCCTCGGGAATTACACAATTTCAGCTGCTTTTAAGCGCAGTCAGTATAAATAATGTATACTTTTTTAACCAAATGAAACGAAATTTTCATCGTTGCAAAAGACCGCTATTAATTTATGACCATTGCTACTACATTTCTCTACTCGTTTATAAAAAATAAAAGAGCATCAACCCTGCCATAATTGTATTTTATTATTAAAATAAAAAAGCTTTCATTCCCCACTATTTTAACACTCGATGTCGTTACTTCCTTTGTTTATTTTTTCGTCTATCTATACCCAGCAGTGTTCTTTCCTAATCCTCTTAACATTTCCTCTACTTCCTAGATAAAAGCCAATCGCGCTAATCCTTTCCGAAAAGGTAACAAAAAAAAAACGAAGAAGCCCGCGAAAGAAAACCGGTATTAATTGCCCTCGCGGCAGTAGTAGTAGTAGTTGTTGTATAGTAATGCCGAAATATAGACGTGCGAAATAGCACGCGATTACTCGTAGGCGAAAACGACGATATATATCCAAAGCGCGCTGAATATTTATGCGCCGGCTAATCTGTGGGATTCGCTTGCTCGGGCGCGTGATATTTCGTATATAGCATTGCTCTGTTCGTTGAACTTGGCGCGCGCGTTTTGGGGATACATAGTATACGTATACACTGGAATTGTTGCATAATTTATGCGCGCGGCTATGTAGGATGAGCAGCACTGATTTTCAAGGTGCAGCGACAAGATATATTCTGCGTTGAGGTTGATGTCCTTCGATCCTAAGTCAATAGCCTTTGTAATGAGTTTTTTTCTGTGTTTGCACATGAGTTGCTAAAAAACCGTACAACAATATGACTTCTGGGTATCTTCTTGTGGTTTTATGGAAAATAGCTAACCATCATCTTTACAAACAGAAAAAAAATTTACAAGGACCAACAGTGATACTTTATAGATTATTATTTCAATTGTATTATCTTTAACTCAGAAACAACAGATTTTTTCGCCAATGTCGTGTGTTTGAATTTCGAGTCGTGGTTAAAGAAAACATATACAGTTTTTTTTATGAAATCGCTAGCCACTAAGGCGCACTTCGCGCGCAGATTGCAGCTTGCAATGATTCAGTTTCGAAAGTTCTATACTATTTCAAATTTCGATGTGAACCAATTCGTACATCCAAAATTCGATACTAAGTGACTTCACTTCATTTACTTTTATTATACAGTGGATTTATTTTTCGAAAAAAAAAACCGTACAACAATATTACCTACTAATGAATACATAACACATTTTATGTATGGTAAAAAGAAGAGCAAGATGACTTATCCTGCTGCTTAATACAGTATTTAGCTCACGAAAATAAAAAAATGTTCTACCTTAATATTGTGTACAACTAACATATACGTAGCATATGCTATTATCTGCATCAATACGCTTCAATAAATAAGTGTGTTAGAAAGCAAAAGAAAGGGAGCATTAACCAGACAATGGTACTGCAGTCACTTCGACACGACTCATACTATAATATTCAAATGAATGTAGAAATCCTGGATATTATCGACTTGCCCAGCAGTATGACATTGTCCTTTGACCAGACCGTTTGTCCTAAAAATGATCGAAGAGCCTTCAATACAATTTCCAAGAGAATTTCCTCTTCAGAAGGAGTAAGTTTTATCAACATGCATTTAACTTACTGCAAAACCAATTCGTATTACACTATTTGCAATGGTTTAGTGCATCTGTTTTATGTTGTGCGTGCAAAGAATTATGACTGGGTATCCCATTTATCGAAGAATATCAATAAAGAAATCAAGCCACCTTAGGTAGTTTGTTTCAGCAGTTTGAATGCGAATAATCGATTCAATTTATTAAGTCAAATAGAAGCTCCTGTTATTAACATCCGACCTGATGTCCGAAAGCTCAGCGGTAAGAGCAAACGCGCAATATTTGATGGTTTACATTTCACGTATTCAAAGTCGCCCAACCTCTACATAATATGTGAACGCGAACAACCAGTTAACTCATCATTATCAAAAATAGAAAAATCACTGCAGTTTATTATTGAGTTATTTTCTTCGTCAATTCGGCCAAAGTGCTGGCTGATACTATTTGATACAGGTATATTATCCATAGATTATTTTTCTAAAGTGCTTTTACTCGCTTGGAGCCTCAAGTTTCTGAATTTTAGCATGATAACAGTGTGTGGAGCGGCTGAAGCTTATATCTGGAATTATTTTCCATTTTCGAGAGCTTTTATGCAAGTCAGCGTACTGCTGGGTCTCAAATCTTTCCCTATAACTGAAATTTTCACTGATGCATTTTCCGCCTGATACGGTAGTGAAAAACGAAACTGGTTTATTAAAAATCACCGGATGCTTTTCCGAACTGGTCAAAATGATGAAGTGCGCTTGTGTAGCTGCAACATACAAGATACAGTACTAATGTAATAGTTTGCGTTTTTAAACCCTTCCCCTCTATATAAACTAAACATTTGTGCGAACTCAAAGAGATTAATTTTGTGAATTAATCAAATAGCTGACCTTTTATTGTCATAGCTTAGGTAACAATGCTGTTTGGCGGTTTATATTTTCAAATGTCATTGCGAAAAGATTTTATAAACGTGTACCTTGTTCGGGGTGTCATTTGAGACTGCTATGAACTACCTTTGGCGCGTTTTATTTCTTACAAAACGCAAGTGTCGTTAAAAATTGCAAGTTTATCGTATATAATTATTTAGTATAATGGCTTCTACAAGACTATTATTAGATAACCTACGACTTATCTTGAAAAAAGTCGAAGCGCCTGCAATACTGCAAACTTGAACTCTTGAGACACTGTAGGCTGCATGTCTCCGCAAAGTTGATTGCGCATGGTTTTTCCAGTTAATTTACATAGGATATAAATGCACATTAAAAACTTAAAGGGGCTCTCAATACAAACTGTTTATGTAGAAAAATACAAAAGCACTTTTTTACTCTATCAAACTAGACCAATAATACTTTCTGTATAAAAAACGGAGTTCCTACTATTATTACATTATAATACAGATTTTTGTTAAATTAAATATCCACATTTATTTCTAGATTGATTGTTACGTGAATTGATATTTTAATAAAATAATATTTTTACGAAAATTATTTCGTTTATAATCTATTTTGAGATACAAACCACAAACGTATTGAGAAATGAATTTACATAATTAACTTTACTGTACTTTTTTTATATTTCTATGTAAATTCATTTCTCAATACGTTTGTGGTTTGTATCTCAAAATAGATTATAAATGAAATAATTTTTGTAAAAATATTATTGAAAAATTAGAATGTTTTTTTTTCAATTTTATTAATTTGGTCCTTCACAGGATGCCCTTAGTTGCGCAAGTAATTGTATAGAAATGCGATCGTCTTATGTAATCTTTTTTTAGAAGATCCTACAAGTTAGTTATTAAGGCACACAAAAAATGTTAACCATGGCTCGTTTGCAGTGAGTTTGCAGCATGTGCAGAGAGTTTCGGAAAGAGAAAAAAGGTTGTTTCGTACTCATCTCTGACGGCGCGTTAACCGCGAAATTGCACAGGGTAAAGCATAGATTTAACGAACTTAGAATTAGTGTGCACTGCAACGTTCCATTAACAGCATAAACTAGTCGCAACTTAATAAGGGATTGATGGGATGTTTGTGGTATAACGTGATAACTCTCTACGTAGAGCTGTAATTTTTTTTACGCATAAACGGTCACAGATTTCTTATAAAAAGGTAAGGTGAACAGAAACTATGGGCTAGTTTACTCGATGTGATTATGCAGTCAGCACGATGGGTAAGTTTATTCGTTTCAATTTGAATGATTGATTAGATTTTAATGATTTTGGGGTTTGAATCTGAAAAATCACAAGGTAGGTGGGCCCAATTTGAGACTATACCCAATTAGGGACTGTTTCTCGGATTTTGAGTTTACGCGTGCTGCAACGGTACGGTGCTGTGGCATTATGTTTGTACTAGCTATCAAATAATGAAAGTTCCACATAGGTTCAAATTATCCTATGTGGAATAAAATATATATACCCGACGACGAAATCCATTTTTCAGCAGTTGTTTTGTGCTCAGACGACCAAATTTTCCAATTCTTCCCATTCTCCTTTGGCGAATATATCTCATTTAAGTTAGTCTAATATATCTTAACGTACAAATGAAATACACTATTCGATCCGTTCTCAAAAGGACTCATCAGAAATTTTCTAGTGTATAAATAAGCGAAGTGCCGCCCCAATTATTTTTGTCTTTCGATTGTACCCAATTTGGGACTACACCGAAAATTAATAATGAATTATATATGAACGTCGCAACACTGTTTTTTCATGTTCCAGTTTTGAATTTCTATGCGTAGTCAAAGACAAAGCTTGACAGTTAGACAAAATAAAATTACTTTTGCCACTTATCAATAATAAAATATCGATATTTGTTACATTTTTCAAAAATAACGTACTAAGTAGCTTGTAATACTTAAAAAGTAAAAAATATTGATGTTCTCAAATAGTTCTAAATTGGATCCACTTACCTTATATAGATTGCTCCATATAATGTAGCAAAGTAAAGTGTGTTACAATAAAAAAATTAAGATTATACGTAATAGCAAAAAAAAATAGAAGAAAGACTATGTACAAAAGTACATAGTTTTTCTTCTGTATATTTTTACTCTTTCAATATTTTTCTACATATCATGGTGATCATCTACAGTATGGTCTATAAAATTTTCCTAGAATAACGTAAAAAGCTGAAGATGAAATTTTATTTTATATGGCTCAAAATCATGGTTCACCCCCTCTTAAAGATATCATCGAAAAATTTCATTTTTTACTCCATTAGATATTTTTTCGATTTCGTTACAAATTCACTGGGTAATCTCATTAGTGAAAATAAAAAGGTCATAATTGCTAGAAATATTTTTTTTTCTCTTACGTACACGAGACACTATAGAATAACGTTGAAATACTTACATAAATTTATAGAATTTTATAGAATTTGTATTGTAAGGAATGAACTTTAGTTTCTAGACTTAATGTACAAAGATATAGTAAACAATAGAAAAATAAACATAAGATTTGGTTGTTGAAAAAACTTTTCTCAGTACTCTGTACTGAGAAAACAATCCACTGATGGAAAAAGTACTGAGAAAATTCTTTTCAACATCTAAAAAATAGAGGGTGCTGTTGCTACTACAGCGGTAATCTATTCAATATAGGGTTTAGTGTTTTAAATTAAGAGGATTTTTTTTTCAACATGCATACAGCGAATAAGGTTATCAAATCTAAAAATAATGTTATGATTCATCAAGATACAGAAAATTATAAAATGATACTGAAATCGCCTTCATCTGTTTGCGATATTGTAAGTAAGTCCGTAGGCCTCGGGTGATCACCGGAATGAATTCGCTTAAATACATCCTCGAACTACTCGAATTTAAATTAAATCAGTATTGAATTCATTCATATCAATTAAAACAGTAACACGTTCAAATTGGAATTTCTTTCAGTGTTTGGAATTATAGAAAACTGCAATCGCTTATAAAGTGCGCCTCAAATACTTATAACGAAATCATTTTCGGAATAAATGAGATTTGTATTCATTGTTTCAGCTACTACTATTGGTGTCGTTAATATGCTACAATCAGGATGTTTACTCTCAATATCGCCAACAAAATGCCGGATACTCATACAATAGGCCACAAGTGCCCTTTTCACTACCTCCTCGACCTACTCCTCCTCCACCTCCGCCTCCTCCACGACCAACTCAACCTCGTCCACCTCCACCTCCTCCACCTCCGGTAACTTATAACTATCCTTCACCACCACCCCCTCCGCCGCCACCTCCTCCACCTCCGCCTCCGCCACCTCCTCCGCCACCACCTCCACCTCCGCCACCACCTCCACCTCCACCTCCGCCACCTCCAGTAACGTATAACTATCCTTCACCACCACCTCCTCCGCCTCCTCCACCACCACCTCCTCCTCCACCACCACCCCCTCCGCCTCCTCCTCCACCACCACCACCACCTCCACCTCCGCCTCCTCCTCCACCACCACCTCCACCTCCGCCACCTCCGGTAACGTATAACTATCCTTCACCACCACCCCCTCCGCCTCCTCCACCACCACCTCCTCCACCACCACCACCACCTCC
>JAWWMK010026938.1:0-15382 GCA_035047105.1 Galeopsomyia nigrocyanea
ATAGAAAGAACAAAAAAGTCTACAAGAGTATGCGATTTGCAAAGAAGATTCACATCTATGAGATTCCTTGTGAAGATTGGCGGGGGAGACAGAGAGAAGACTATTTTCGCTTCAAAGATCGCATCCGGAAGCTGAGTATCGTCATATCCAATGCACTCATGAAGAAACGCATAGAGATGATGAATCACATTCTTGGATCTGTACTACAACATCATTGTAACACATAAAGCCTTGAAAAATTGAAAATTTGATATAATACTTTTGTATGAAATAAAAAAAATCAATAAAGTTGATTGGATTGAAGTATGGAGGGATCGAAAATTGGTTGTATCCCACGGGTGGGGGCGTGGTTCAGGCCTCCACTACTTCAATCCTTTTTTAAAAATTTACGTATAGTTGTTTTTTTCTCAAATTTTTAAATACTCAACTCTGGTTTGATTATTAAAGACTCTTGACCTGGGACAAGTCTTCTACTACCTAACCTAGAAAATTTCTATGGGGGTTTTGTCCCAGGTAAAGAGCTCCTACTACGTTTGATTCAAGCCTTACGAAACTCAACTGTTCTGAATTAGGATGCTACAGTAGCATCACCCGACGATGCTATCCATTACGCTATCGTCGCATTCACATTTTGATTTTTTTTGCGTATTTCAATACTGTTTGTGGTGAAGTAATGATCTCCAACCATTTAACCTAAACATTTTCTTGAATTCATCAAGAAAATATCTAGGTTAGATGGCGACAAGTCCTAGGTGACGCTCATTACCTTACCCTCACCACCATTCTCATCACCATGGCGAACTATGACTTTTCATCAGGTTACTTTTACATTAGTTTCGGTGGGAAACGTTACTTTTGCCAGACTGGTAAAAAGCGAGGTTAGCGAAAAACCGCACGAAATCTCCTAGGCTGTAGACTTTTCCACCAACTACACTCCTGCTCCTAGCGCCGCGCATGGAACCGGTCGCGACCTGCGCGGGAACGGTGGCGCGGGGATGGCGGACCTCCCTCCACCGTCGCGGACTCGGGCGTCGGCTACCAGGGGCGCTGGCGGCAGCGCGCTACGAGATCACGCGGCGGCCACCAGGGGCGCTACGAAACTACACCGGAGCTAGGACACCTTGGCCTAGCTCCCGCTTGGCCCAGGACCTGCTTGGCCCAGTAGCCGCTTTGCTTACCTACTATTATCATATTCTATCATGTGTAGTGAAGCATATGTGTTTCTGTCAATTTCATTATCAAAAATCGTTAACTTAAAGTTACAATTTCATTTATTTAATATTTATTTATTATTTACTAATTTTATTGAAAAATTTTTTACACTTTATTTTCTAAATTGCCTGAAAAAATGGAAAAATTATCTTTTTTATTAAACTAGTCCACTCATTTTCAAGTAGAGATGCTAGTGAAAAAATGAGTCCTTCCAAAATGATTTTCGTTCATTCTAACGTTCAGAATCGTGCACCGTGCTGAGATTTTTCAAAAAATTAGATGTTACGCTTTAGGGACCTTTCTGGGGTCCCTTATTGAGATTTAAGGACTTATAGGGAAAAAATGAACACCCACATCGAGAACTTTAAGGAGAAAAATGTTTATAACGATATCATCACTAAAACGATTTTTACAGGCTAATAAAGGAAATTTTGAATTTTTCCTGTTTAACACTGACTGGTCCCCTTCGGTGCTGCGAGAAAGTGACGATAACTCGCGCATGCGCTAAGGTTATAGGGTATAGGCCATGTAGGAGATTTCCTCACTTTCTCGCAGCTCTGGTCCCCTTAAGGTAGATTTCTAGTGGAATTTTGGCGAAAAAATGGATTTTTTTTATTACATAATGTATACTATGTGTATTTTAGAGAAAAACATAAATCAACCCTAATATGGGAAATAATTTTTTCACCGTGAAATAAATAAATAAATAAAAAAAAAGTTTACCGAAAAATCGTATTTTTCCGATTTTTTTGTTATAGCGCTTAAATGTTTAGGGCACATTTGTTTTTACATATATTGATTATATTATTCGCAAAGTAGGTATTCAAATTTATCTAGAACAATATTTCAATATGCTATCGAGTACCATATTTGTAATTTCTTATTGTAGAACGCCAATTCAAATGTGACGCTATTTGCTCGATCTGAAGTTAGCGGACTACCGTTAGTGATCACATGCCAATGAATACAGCATTACATAGAGCTGTTGCGATGCACTACAGCTAATTGATATTGTTAAATATTTTGATTATATATTAAGTATATAAAATTGTATAAGTAGCAGTCAATAAGAGTATACCATAGCATTTTTTTAATAACAAGCTAGAAAAAGGTGTCTACTAGGAAAAGAGAACTAGTCTGCAGTTTTAGATGAGTTGACTTTCCTCTCCAGTTTTTATATTTGTTCCTAAGAACAAAGTTCTTTGTGTTTGTTTTTGTTTCATAGGGAGGTGAATACAAGGGAAATTCAGAAGCTGGAGAAGCTGAAAAAAATAATTAGTTACTCTATGATTTTTATTATTGCATGAAGTTATGAAAGTCAATTTTTATTTCTATCTGGAAGAATAAAAACTGGATGCTGAGTAACAGTCTCAAGATTTTTGACTTTCATCTCACATTATGTAGTTTTAAAGTAGAAAACATATCAACAAACTAGAAAATAAACATAATGTGAGAATGCGAACAAATTTTTATTGAATATAGCACTACGGTATAACATGCATGTATAATATATGCAAATATGAGTATTCGAGTCTCAGTATTTGGATTTTCAAAGTATATCAGACATGAGAATCAGTTAGAAAGAGAAGTTTTGAAGTAAGTTCATGAACAAATTCAAAACGTAGATTGCTATATTGTTTATTATTGAGTGGAAGCATTATACCTTTTTTTTACTTTACAATGCATTTTCCTCGGTTTCAGTTTTTTTAGGTTCAAAATGTTCCCTGCGCATTCAACTTCGGTCAAAATAAGTGTGGGGGGGGCTTGTTTCTTTCTAAAAACCTTCGGTAAAAAGTTAACCTACTCAAATATTGTTAGATCAACCCAGATGTAGGGTGACTTTTATTGGTGATTTTCATGGGATTATTTGTGTTTCATGGTGTAGTTCAGTGCATGATAAGTTAAAAATTTTTCTGATAGGTGGAATTTGTTCTATGGGTTTTAAGGAAGAGAATGAGTCCTCGAACAACAATTTAGTTCAAAGTGGCATGCGCATGGAACATTTTGAATTAAGGTGCATAAATAGCTGAATATGCATATAAATCGGGTCTAAAAGATGGAAAAAAATTATGGAGGGCATAAAATTTTTTGTTTTTTTTTAAGCAGAATATGTGTGCAAAATTTCAAAAATTTTGTTTGTAGAATAAAAAAAATAGAAATTTCACCAGAAACCTATCTTAAGGAACTTCACTGGTCGTTCTACCTCAGTACCCTTGAATTGTGGAATTGGAATTTGTAATTTTGACATGATTTGGAACGCGATGGGTGTGCTCGCGTTGCTATTGTTCTGCGTATCTTTTATATTCTCGATTAGATTCTTTTACTCTTGGTAATTTTCATCTATTTGCTTCTGTAAATCATGTTTAACACTTACAAGTAATTCGTCATTATTAAACTCTGACATCTGTTCTATTTGAACGACTAATTTTGTGTTCAATTCTTTCACTTCTTCTATGTCATCAGTTAGTTTATTTACTTTTTGTGTCCAAGTGATAAAGGCAGTAGATAACGCGTAGATTTCATCAGCGTGAAGTATGCTTTGCATTTGATTTTTTAGTATTTTAGATTTGTCCGAGTCAGTCTCTAAAATATTTATAATTTTATTAAGTTTTTCATTTAACGTTTCTTGGGTTTGGTATGGGCTATGTAAGTATTACCGAACGCGCCATCTGCAGGCCGTCGTTCTAAAAAGTGGAATGGCAGAAACTGTTGTGTTTACGCTGTAGCTCTACTGACTCTGTACTTTGTACGTTGTTTTGCGTGAAAAGACATAATTTTCTATAAATTCTATCAACAAATTTTGAACACTGAAATAGTCATGGGTGGGGCAAAGCGAAACTGTTGTGTTGTAGGCTGCACTAACTCTGAAAACAAAAATTCAGAGCCCCAATTTTATAGATTCCCTGCAAAGCCATATGAGACTTAGAGAAGGTTAAAGTGGATAAATTTTGATAGCTAATTATTTTAGAGCTTTAAAAAACATATATGTATACAATTTTGATTTAGGAATTTCATTTCATAACAATTGTTTTTCTATACAGTTTTAACACGAGATTTCAATAGCGAATTGGAATGTTTATATTGACATATTTTTAGGTTACAATATTGCACCTTGACTTTAACTTGATAAACTTTTTCTTGTAATTCTTTATCCTTGTTTTTTTGTACTGGTACCTGGTGTTTCTCTTAATACTGAAGCTGCTAAAACTTTTTCGTCTCCCAAAGTTCTCTCAGTCACGTTACTAACGTGGAAACTATGTACTAATATTAAGCACTTGTATAGTATACTTTTTCGTCTAAAACTAGATACGAGTATATCGACTTCCTGGAATCCAGTGGTAATTATTACTTTCATTTTTATGAGAAACAGGCCAATTATGTATGATAATTTTATCTTACAAAGCGTGTTTCTTTGCACGTTTGGCATATACAGACAAGCTTCTACCATTCCACTTTTTAAATCGCTCGCCATGAGAGGGCGCTCGCGTTTCGCGGGCGAGATACTTACATAGCCCATAACTCACCCAGCTCCGTCGTTATAACTTCAATTACTTCTTATTGTTTCTTATTATAACCATCTTGGTTGTCATCAAATGACATAGAGCGAAATTCTTTAGACAAATTCATTGATCTACATGATATTGAGGTTTTATTTTTAAATTATTTAAAATATATTCCGTTCAAAATTACTAATTTTTGATGTGCTAAAATTTCAAAGTTATTATTTATTTTAAAACTCGACTGAGTTTCATATTTTAAAACTAGACTGAGTTTCTTTTCTCGGTCATAGTTACTGGCAATTGTTCTACGATACGATCAAGTTTCGCATTCAAAAACACGAATACTCTTTGTAAAAAATTACGCATCAACATATACCTGTGACACAATTTGTCGATCACTTCCGCGTTTTCACTACAAATATCCTGAAGTACCACTAATTCAATTCAAGTTCTTTTATTTTAATTTCTTTATCGCGCAATGACTGTACCAAAGAATTTTTGTAACTTTCGCTTTGTAAATTCTCGCGCTTGGTGAATTGATCAACCCTTAATTTTATAAGTTCTGCCGTGCTAAGTTTCGGCATCAAGAATAGAAAAACTGAATAGGTGAATAGGTTGATCGAGAATTAACTCATAGTATCTATTTGGAGCGGAATTTTGTTAACACGAGGTCAACGTTTCAGATCACGAAGTGACCTCTCCTCAGGACAATCTGTTATAACAAATTTATACTGTTAAGATTTCATAATCTTCGGACCGTATTTGATTTTGTAATGCAGTAAAACGGATCAGCAATAAACTCAGCTATGAAAAAAACATAGAGTCAAATCGTAAACTATCCAACTATCGTAACAATATTTTCTTTTCCTTTTCAACTTTACGAACGGAAGATAAGCAATTTCCATACATGTGAGTTTCTTCAACCTATAAATTATAACAATTAAACAAAATCGTATATGGACAACCGATGGAGCACAATGACGACGATTAAAACGAAAAGAGAAAGTTACATGTCCACCGCAAAGTTAAGCGTCAAAATTAAACAGATTCGTATCAGATTGCTCTCACAGTAATCGGGCAGCGAGACGACAGAGTGGATATGATCGAACACAATAAGCGGAGAGTGGAGTGCAGCGCCGCTATTTATACTAGAGATTCACGCGTGAACGAAAATACGAGAAAATTCTAGAATCGAATTTCGCCAAGCCAAGTGAGTGGTGATTTCGCGCCAACAGACGAGAAGCAAGCGCCAGCGCTGAGTATCAGAGTACTATGTCAAAGCAGAAAGCGATATCACCAATCTATAATCAAGAAAATTATGCAGATTGGTATATATATGCCACCTACCAAGAGGACATGTTCTCCTAATCTCTCGCTCGACAACTCGCTCGTGTATGTCTTTGCGGTAACTTTTTTCTTTGGATTTTTAGCAATTTGTTATGATAATTATTTATGCGTGTACCTGTACTCTCAATTATTCATTTGCATTCTTGTTTTAATTTTACGGTATCCATAATTTGATTCATACTAATATCCTTATTTTTATGAATGCAGAGCATTTCTAAAAATGTTCTCCTGTATTTATTAGCTTCATAATCAAGGATTTTTACATTTTCAAAGTCAGCAAGATGACGCGAATAACAAAAGTGTTCCGCAAGGACTGTAGACTTTGATTTTTTGGTTATACTGTGTTTGTATTCATCAATCCTTTTTTCGAGTTTACATTCAGTTTGACCCACATATCGCTGCTTACATGTCTTACAATTAATTTCGTAAACAACACCACATCGCTCCAACTTATTAATAGTATCCTTTCCCAGAATAATGAATCTCGAAAATTTGTTAATAGGTTTTGAAATAAACTTATATCTAGTTTTTTTTCAAGATCTTTTTGAATGTGTAATGAAGATTGTTAATACGTGGCAAGACAACTATTCTTTCTTTTTTCATTCCGATCGGTTTATGAACTTTTATTACCACCACCCCATTGAGAAAAAAAAAGCCATAGTATATTCTTTGGTCGATAAGGCAATAAGCTTTCACACAAAACATTCCATTCAAAGAATCTTTCGCTGATAAGAGTGTTTTTGTCAGTCAATGATTATCCTGTCAAGTTCATCAACTATAATATTTAAAAAAGACTGAATATCTTCAACAATGTTAATCCTTCCCCAGAGCATAAGAATCTCGATATCTCACTTATTATTAAAAAAGACAGAATAATTGTCTTGCTACATATTAACGATCTTCATTACACATTCAAAAACATCTTAAAAAACAACAGATATAAGTTTATTTCAAAACCTATTAACAAATTTTCGAGATTCATCAGTCTGTGAAAGGATCCTATCAATAAGTTAGAGCAATGTGGTGTTGTTTACGAAATTAATTGTAAGACTTGTAAGCAGCGGCATGTGGGTCGGACTAGACATAAACTCAAAAAAGGGTTTATGAAAACAAATACAGTATAACCAAAAAATTGAACTCTACAGGTCTTGAGGAACACTTTTATAATTCGCGTCATGTAGCTCATTTTGAAAATGTAAAAATCCTTGATTATGAAGCTAATAATTATAGGAGAACATTTTCAAAAATGCTCTGCATTCATAAAAATAAGGATATCAGCATGAATTGAATTATGGATACCTAAAAATTAAAACAAGAATTCAAATGAATAATTGAGAGTACGGGTACACGCATAAATAATTATCATGACAAATTGTTAAAAATCCAAAGAAAAAAGTTACCGCAAAGACATACCCGAGCGAGTTGTCGAGCGAGAGATTAGGAGAACATGTCCTCTTGGTAGGTGGCATATATATACCAATCTGCATAATTTTCTTGATTATAGATTGGTGATATCGCTTCCTGCTTTGACATAGTACTCTGATACTCTGCGCTGGCGCTTGCTTCTCGTCTGTTGGCACAAAATCACCACTCACTTGGCTTGGCGAAATTTGATTTTAGAATTTTCTCGTGTTTTCGTTCCCGCGCGAATCTCTAGTAATAGCGGCGCCGCACTCCACTCTCCGCTTATTGTGTTCGATCATATCCACTCTGTCGTCTCGCTGTCCGATCGCTGTGTGAGCAATCTAGTATGAATCTGTTTAATTTTGACGCTTAACTTTGCGGTGGACATGTAACTTTCTCTTTTCGTTTTAATCGTCGTCATTACGCTCCATCGGATGTCCATATACGATTTTATTTGTTATAATTTATAGGTTGAAGAAACTCACATGTATGGAAATTGCTTTTCTTCCGTTCGTAAAGTTGAAACGGAAAAGAAAATATTGTTACGATAGTTGGATAGTTTATGATTTGACTCTATGTTTTTTTCATAGCTTAGTTTATTGGTGAGCCGTTTTACTGTATTACAAAATCAAATACGGTCCGAAGATTATGAAATCTTAACAGTATAAATTTGTTATAACAGATTGTCCTAAGGAGGGATCACTTCGTGATCCGAAACATTGATCTCATGTTAATAAAATACCGCTCCAAATAGGTGCTATGAGTTAATTCTCGATGAACCTATTCACCTATGAAGTTGTTAGGAGCATCTCGAAAGAGATTCATCATAATAGAGAAACTGAAGAAACGAAAAACAAAACCCAAAAAATAAATTTTCAAAATTCTACGAAAGAAAAAATATTATGCACCAGTTGTGAACGCAGCCTAATGTGGCACGCGCGCAGCTACTATAGAGTAAGATGCTCGCGAGTTGCGCGATTACGCAACGCATCATACGTGTGAGCTTTATCTGCAGCGAGCGTACGTGAATTTTCACACTGTATTTGACTTTCTTCTTGTTCGATCAGGGTTATTTTTTCTTTTGATTTGTTTTCCGCGTTTCACGAGTTTGATTTCTTGAATTTAAAATTTTTCTCTAAGTGTTCGTATTTCGGCTGTGAATTTTATGTCATGTAATTTTTATTGTATTTTTAATTATGGGTGGGATACTAGCGTGCTTTCTCGTTGACCGCCCGAGCGCCTTGCACGGTGCGACGCGGATTCCATACGCTATGGGTTGGTGGTTTTGTGAATCCTCCGTTCGTTGCTCGCCTTACGTTGAACACCGGCGGGGCTAATCATCGTTATCTAAGGGCCTCAAGCCTGGCAGAAGGATCGGAGATAGGATTCACATGTTCACTGATCATTGTCGTTGCCGATAGCGAAGCGCGGACGCGGATCAAGAGATACATCGTGCTCGAAGGACTGCCAGGACGAGAGTGCCCGACCAAGCCCGCATTCCACAATGCTGCGCGCAAGCGAAAAGGAGAAGCGAGGGAGAGGAGGAGTGGGAGTAGTAGCTCCTTCTTTCTCTTGCCTCATCTGTCACGCATGCTTACTAATATAAGTGCGGTTTGCTCACGCTCGACTTTGCGTTTGAATAACGGCGCGAGGTTGAATAGTTACAATAATAAATATAAATATCCGTGTCTCTTTATTCATAGCGTCAAATACCATTTTAGAGATGTTCTCGATTACATCTTGCGAACGTATAAGTCAATCTACGAAACTCAAAGCCACGCGTCATTCTCGTTGTTAACACAACGCACGTCCAGCGCCAATGCGAGCGGCGACGCGTTTGGACTTTGTCTAGAAAGAATCGTACTGCGGTACGTCATTTTCCCAGCAACGGTGTATTCCGCAATTCCTGACAACAGAGCGGAGCACCTCGGCGAGCCGTGAGCACGAGAGCAAAGAGAGAGAAATGTACCGATTACCAAATATTCTTTCTGTCGATTGACTAGGGCACCGATGACGTTGTTGCGAGGTGGAAGACGACACCTGATGGGGTAAACAAATTTCGGCTCTGCCGCGACGAAGAGGTAACGTTGATGTTACTAGCTGGGAGCAACCCGGCGATGATGATGGCCAAGAACTCGTTGGCGACATCCTTCTTTCCTTCTATGCCGTCCTCTCGTCAGCACACAATTCAGCTAGCATCGTCTTTCCTTCCTTCCTCTCTTTCTTAACGGCGGGCTTGGCTCTCGCAAGGCTGCCCAAGTCCGACTCTCTTCAGTTCTCTCGAGGCCCGAATCGTCCCTCGACTCGACTGTGCGCCAGAGACATTCCTTCTCTAACGCGGTCTCTGCTTTGTCCTACTCGTCGAGTGATTAAATATTCATTAATTCATTCATTCATACTCGCTATATAGCACCCACTCCCTCGGTCTCTTTCTCTCGTTCGTTCACGCGCTCAAATATGCTACGCATGCGCGCTCATTCTTCCTTCAACATCGCTGGCTCTCTAACTTTCTCTTTACGCAGCATTCTGGGGGTCTCTAAAGCTGTCTTGGTTGCATTTATCGATAGCTCTCGATGTCCAGCCGCAACTCACAAAATGTTGAAGACACGAGCGTCAAAGTATATATACGTTACACATACATTCTCAGCGTGGCTTTGGTGGGCAAAACGAAACAGAGAGCGACAGACGAGCAATGGCTTACAGTAGCCCAATGGCCTCATCACAAGTATATAAATTCATGAAAAAGTGTAAAATTGTAATATAATTCATAAAACATAATATATTTATGGAGTAAATACTTATTGCATACATATGTATTCCTGTTTTTTTTTCCTTTTCTTCTGTTATGATCATACTTTACATATATAAATTATTAATTTTTTTACTTTCTATTTAGCTAAATAACTTTTGCATACGAAGAGTCAATAAAGCGTTGAATAGAAAAAAATAAATACTTGTCATACTTATACATGACATAAAATGACAAATTATGTAAATTATATCATTGAAAACAAGTCTAAACCAGCTCACAGATATACATCCGAAAGATTGCAACAAATGAATATTTAACTTAATAAAAACTCACTTATTTTCATCCTGACATATTTAGAATATCAATAGTCATCACATATCCTGTAAAAAATATCTTAAATATTGTTTGTCTAAATATTTTTGTATGAGAATTATTAAATTTCTATGTTTTTGAAATTTTCATGTAAATCTTTATAAAAATATTTTTCAACTTTACAGAATCGTATGCAGGAGAGCCTGAAATTATTTGATTCGATATGTAATAATAAATGGTTCACAGATACTTCAATCATTCTTTTTTTGAATAAAAAAGATCTTTTTGAAGAAAAGATTAGGAAGTCACCTCTAACAATTTGCTTCCCAGAATATGCAGGTAAGTTTTAACTTTATATGCATAAATGTGTGATATAGTTCAATGACCTCCGAAACGATTTGGTGACGTTTCTATCTCATTCTAATATAGGTAGGCATCGTTGACTTACGATTAAGAATTATCTAATAACAGGGTAATGGAACCATAAAGGGTCTAGCTGGATAAGATAGTCAAATCTGCCCTCGAGTCATACGGCAAAGTGACTAGGCTATTATATTCGGTATGTACAGAAAGACCTATTTCTAGATTTTCAGACCCCCCGGCCTATCTGGTGTGAAACGGGATGTCATTTTTTATTTTGGAGTTTTTGAACAATATTTCGGTCATTTTCTGAGCTAGAAAAAAATTTGTAGTATTTGTTATGTCCTACCAAACTATCTAGTCCACGGTCATATATACAGGTCTGGAAACTCCCGTGGTGGGGGATGTTCCCATATCGTGGCAAGCAATAGTTCCTAAAATGGCCGCTTGGGCAGCACTGCGATCGGGTAGTTGACAGGATTGAGTGTCAGTGACTATATACCTAATAGAACAGTTACTGTTCATATGTAACGCTAAATTTGAATCGCAGTTCACTTTTTAAAATTGATTCTAGTTGTAACTTGTACGTAGTATTACTCTAAGCTTCTATATGATGTTCCTCGATAATTTATACATGTTAAAAAAAAAGTTCAATTAGAAAAGTAACTGATAAAAAGATGTCAAAATATTTATTATCACGATCTGTTGAATATCGAAATAGTTTCGACTACAAATGATTTCGGACTAACTAAAACGTAAAACTCAACCCTTTTGGTTATGCGGTTTATTTTTTGGAGGTTTCTAGAATTTAGAATTTATTTCATGTACATAAGAGCATTTTAAATTCGGAAATTATGACATAGCTCCACATATATTATCATAACTCATATTTTTCGTGAGGAAATTTCAGAAATAAAAAAGATATTATTTCATAATAATTCAAAAAGAATTGTTATGCATAAATGTTTATTTATTTCAACACTCGATACATATAATTAGTAAATTAAAACATTTATATATATTATATACATCAAACTTTGTTTATCACAAAAAACTTATCAGATAAAATTATCATTGAAAGGTGTGTGCATTCATGATTTTGTTAACTTAGATAGTTTATATTTAATTGTAAATGGTTTAAATTGTTTTTGATTTTTCTGAAAAGTAAATTGTCTCATTCTCATTCTAATATAGTAATATATAGCATAAGATAAGATATCAGAAGCATGATCAACACATGGAAATTTGAATTTGTAATTCGTCAACACATAGTCAACTGTTAAATCAAAAACATGTGGGTCACGACAGTGTTGGGAAAAAGCTTTTTCAACAAAAGAGATCATTTTAAAGAAAGTAAGATTAGTATGAATTAATCGACCCTGCGTAGTCAAATCAACCTATTCTGATGTGACGTTGTTGTGACGTTGTACGAATAATTTTTTTGCTTTTAATTTTCGATATTGTTTTATCATTGAAGCCCATGAAACATCCGGTAATGAGGGAATCTATTCTCGTATGAGATGAGGTTCCTCGTGCCGAAAGTTTTATTGCACTATGATAAGGCACGACTAACCTAGCCTGGAGGAGGGCATTTTTCTTATCTGAAAAATGTTTCACCTAGGCCTAGCGCAAGAAAAAAAATTGATTTCGATTACTTCGTGTCGGGTTTCGGACCAAGTAAGAAGGCCCTTTTAATTATCAGCTCAAGCTGTTTCGTGCGTTCTAATTTTCATTTGAGACACTTAGCCAATTTTGATTTACATTTTGAGATTTGTCGAGCATAGCGTTGCGACAATTAATATTTAATAAGTTAATTTTTCTTTAAATTTTTATTCAATAAGCTACTGAGCTTTTATATTAATTCCAACAGTTCTAAGTTTCAAATAGGTCCGTTCAATATTTCCGACAATATCGCAAGTGCGTGAATTAATTCCATATCCCTAGTCAGTCCGAGCGACTAGAGCGCGTGTGACCGTGATCACCACAACCGAGAGTGAGAGCGTGAGTGCTAGAGAGCGAGAGGACAATATCATCATCGATTACTCTGTAGGACGACCTTTATTTAGCAAATGTAAGTAATTGAATAAATTGATAAGAGTTCTGGTTTAAAGATAATTGTCTTAAGTTCATTTAATTCCTTTCCCTTGATCGGTTCTTATCTGTAAAGTAGCTTTCGAGCTTTCAAAGACGAGCCCTACCCACGGAATACCGATTCCGTGTAATTAAATAATCGGAAAAACTGGATACGCGATTTAAGATAATAATTAATTATGTTAACTTGATATCGATCGTCACAGTTAAATTTGGTGGCAGCGGTTGCGATTTGTCTTTAACCTATTTGTGATTGATCACTGGGAAAGTTAAATGAATTTAGAGACATCATTTCAATTAAAAAATAATTTACACACCCCATTCAAATTGTTAAAAAGAAAAAAAAAAACAAAAAACGTCATTCATAAACGGAATTTTGCCAATTGCGCGATAAAGTAAATTCTTTCGCTTCCCGTCTTTCATTATTTTTAGATTCTTTCTGGCTGAAATCTCAGCAAGAAAAGGGACTTTCCGCCGCATAGATAAGCAGGTGCAGCGGCCGTGTTTGCTCGGCACAGATACGAGCGCCCGAGTCTCCCATTTAGTTTGCGTTCCCACATACAAATTGGGAGATAAGAACACGTTTTTTTTCTCTCTCTTCCGTTATTGAATTTTCCTTCCCTAGGTTTAGCTAGCTTACGCACAGGAAATATTTTGTTATCATTCACAATTATATTACATTCGCTCGGAAATTTTCTTTCTTCTATAAACCGCGCGCGTGCGTTGAGCCCTGCTCATTCGGACGAGCAAGAGCCAAATAGAGCTGTTATAGTGACGACGCGCGCCATTCGTGGATACCCTTTTAAAATAATACAATACCGGAAATTTCGAGAAATACCGTTAATATATCAACCTTTCTGACGATTCGGTGTTATCTTAATAAAGAAAAGAAATTTGACTAGTAAATTTTTAAATCATAAGTAAGGATCATTTGTTAACAGGTTAATCAGTTTTTTTTTCTTTTTTTTGCTGTTTCTTTAATTAATTTTTTTTATTTGATTTGGTTAATAATAATTGGAATTTGGAATTTTGACGCAAGGATAGCGTTACCAGCGTAAGTAAAATAGTTTATAGTCATAGTTTTACCTTATAAAGGTTATTATTAATATATAATATGGTACAGAACCAATAACTATTAAGAATGTGGAAAATCTCAAAATTTGTTTTGCAATTTAAGAGTATATAACTAAATTATTTAAGGCTTGTGGCTTTCAACCTCTCATTTTGTCCAAATTCCGAAAATATATCGTTAAGCTTACTAACAGGGATGACGTATAAAAATTTTGTTCTCTGAATCTTCAAAAACAAAAATTTGAATTAAGTTTTAATGAAATCGAAAGGAATTTTTTTTTTCTCTCTCTGTTCATCTCGTGCTTGTTTACTAGTCGAATGAGAAAATAACTAAAGTTTATTTATTCAAGATAGTTAGCCCCGCCTGAGCTTAAGCCATAAACTCACGAGGCGAGCGGAAAATTTTTTTTTCATTAGCATATGAGTGACGAAACCCGAAACAATTCCCGCTAGATGAGTATGGAGATTAAAGCAATAAAAGTTTAGACAACCAAGAAAACCGCGAACTTTAGGTTTGATAAGGGGATTAGATTCAAAAAAATAATGTAATAAATGATTCACGATAGTGCTAAATTTCCGCTTGATTTTTGTTGCTGATTGTTTTTATCGCTATAAAATATTATTGCTTTATTACTTTGATGAGAATAGTGACTTAAACTTGACGGTTAGCGCAATTGCGGAAAACTTTCGAATAAACAAGCTAAATGCGGATACGCGGCTTAAATTTTTGGATAGATATTTTTTTTTTATTTTTTCTCTCTCTTTTTTTTCCCGTGGACTCAGCGGAAGGGGTTGGTAGCTGTCTCCCTTGTAGCACATACAGTGTTGCCGCTTTATTGCTGTATTAAGGGAGCGCATGCGGCCGTTGCTCGACAAACATAGTTGTCCGAACAAAAACAGAGAATTATTAATGCAGTTTTTTTTTTATTTTTATTTTGCTGAAGTTTTCGTTTCGAAATTTTGTTCCTTTCTCCTTTTCTTTCCTTTCTTTTATTTTCGTTAAGTTATAGTTTCTTTAGTCGTCTTTATTTTTGAATTTCATTACAGAATAAAAAAATTTTAGGCTACCATAAAATTTTTGTCTTCTCACGATCTGGTTAATTTTGATTTAATTCAAATTTTGTTCTTTAGTTATTTTATTTTGTGTTTTGTTAATTACAATAACTGATTAAATTTAAAAATTTGTTTTTTTTAAATTAATTAAGATTTATTTAGGTTGCGTTACGTGAATTTCAAGTTTTTTTTTGTGTTTGTGCTGTAACGGGGTGGAAATTCGGGGAAATTAGGCGCGCGCGTGCGACGGCAAGTGTGAGCCCAGAGGGCAAGCTCTTGC